>JACEGR010002291.1:0-133687 GCA_014170235.1 Listronotus bonariensis | reverse complement strand
TTATTTAAAACCACTACTGCATAATGTCAAAATACTGCTGAATTTATTACTGCTAGACCTCATATGAATTCCAATAATTCCCTATTGTGAAATTTCTATAGGCATATTGAACTGTAAAAGCACTGATATCGATGGATTGCCAATGTTATAACCTGCGCGAAACAAAAGTTACATTTCATGGGCGAAAAAACGGTTGGTCCGCAAGCAAGTTGATGTGTAAACGCAACTGGTGCCAAACAAACTATCCGCATTATCGGAAAAAAATTGTCGACGGCGTCCTGGTTTTATGTTCGAAGTACGGTAGCTATTAGAGCGTCACGGTCAGACCGCGGACGAAGGGTACGAGGTGCCGGTGTTTGTATTTTGCAACGGCTTTTAAGTGCGCATGTTCGTCCACCCATTCATTTGTTTACTGCGCGAGGTCGTAAAAATCCGAAAAATGCTTCTTGCCACTGCGGATCTAAATGTAGGTTATCTATGTGTAAAAGGCACACTTAACATTACTGGTTTTCGCTATTTTTAGCTTATCGCCTGATTATCCCAAAAGCCACAAAAGCCCCTTTTTCATTTTCAAATTAACGTAAAAAATAATTTTAAAAAAATATAAAGAAAAACATACTAGATTTTGGTGGAGGAAATTTATTCAGGATTTCAAAACCCTCCTTAACTTACTCGTACACTAAGCGGTTTCTGAGTTATTGATGGTTAAAGACAAAAAGAACCTTTTTTATTCAAAGTTCGATATCTCAGAGAGAAGTGGTCGTATCAAATTAAAAAAGCAAATTAAAGCTGAATGAACAAGTTATCCGACCCATATAATATATAAGCAAGGGGTCTTCTTACTATGTATGGACTGTACTTACACGAATGTTTGTTGTATTTATTTAAGAACAAAAACTTGTTTTTGGTAATAACACTAATACAGTCTATAGTACGAGAACTTTGGATATCAACTACCCTATTCATAGATTAAGCATGACAGAAAAACACCCATCATATATGTGCATAAAAATTTTCAATAAACTCCCACAAGATATCAAAAATATTCAGAGCTTTAAGCAATTCAAAAAGAAAACAAGGTATTTATTATTAAATCTAGAACCATACAATTTAGAGGATTACTTTAGTATGTAATAGTATTAGAATTAGGTTAATTGTGTTTATATTCTATTCATATAGCGATTAAGTTGGAAAAAATATTTCCAAGTTCGTGGACCAAAAAAAATCTTTTTGGTATTCATTAGAATTGCGCGGTACACGTTACTTGAAAAATATTTTCATCGTAAAATATCAAAACTAGAAACTTCAAGCTTTAAAAAGTTTTTTTTTTAATTTCAGTACGATTATTTTCGAGCAAAATAACAGCCACGTGAAAAACGTTTAAAAATTTGGATATTTTTTCCACTAGTGTAAATTGCTGTAAAAACAAGTCGACGAAACAAATAAACAAATTAAATAAACAGGAAGTTCCAAAAAAGAAGATAGTTGATATAAAAACTAAGATTTTACTAAACCGATCATAAAAATTCCTTTACAACCAGAAAGCTACACTATTCAAGAATGTTTTAGGCTATATTTTATGATGATTGAAGTTCAGAAAAAAAATGAATTAAGGCACAAAGAAGTGGGGACGGGTCGGTTAGTAATTTATAATATTACCTAGCGGAATAAAAAATAAAATATAAATTAAAAAGGAAAAAATTATCAAAATAATTTATAAAAATAGAAAACTGTATTAAAGGGTAATTACCCGATATCAAAAAAGGAGGAAGTTATATACGGTGATTCTTAACATATAATACGCCGGTTAAAACGAAAGTGATAGAAATCAAGTAAACAGATCTACCAATGCACATTTATATCGAATATCAATAAACCTAATTTCATTTTTACATCCTAAAATGTAAAAAAGTATGGGGCGGAACCACCTTTAAGAAATACCCAAGTTTCAAAAAAATTTAATAAGCGAATCTTGAATTATTCAATAGGCTCTTAGCCAAAATTTTACAATGATAAAAAACTATTTTAAACAATAGTTAAATACGTCTCCAATCCGGGAAAATTAATATTTTAACAAAATTGTCCATAGTTTTTTTGTAAATAATTTTTAAAGTTAATTAAATTTAATTCCACAATTTGCGAGTTAAATCAACTTCACAATGTTGCCAGTGTTCATGTGAAAAGCGTCACGTTAAATAAATATGCCAACAAAGGAACAAGCAATAGAAAAAGGATGTCGTAGCTTGTATCTTTTATGACGTAGGCACACTCCAACTACGTCATCGAACTATGCGGCGTTTTAAATAATTTTGCGGGCATTTTCACAAAAATGCAAATTTTGGCATTATTACAAAAAATCTTGCAATTTCCGGAAAAATTTAAAGAAAAGGAATAAAATCCTAAAGCTTATTTACACCGAAAATTTGCTACCTTAGGCGTACCTGGCAAAGGGCCTATTAAATGAAATTGCAAAATTACCAAACTTTCGGTCCAGGTAAAACCAAACAGGCACCTGTAAAATAAATATTGTTACTGGCATAAAAAAGTGTCAATAAATCAGTGACAGTCCTCTAACAAATTGTTTGCTAGTGACTGCTGTCTGTTTGGTTTTACCTGAAACAAAAATTTGGTAATTTTGCAATTACATTTAATTAAATAATTAAGGGTTTGTTAGATTGGCCTCTTCCAAAAGTTATCTTAAATTTTTTCTGTATTATGTACAGGGAAGCCAATAATTAACTCCCTCTAAATTTTCATGGGATTTCGATTTCGTATGTTCCGCTCGGCGACACACCACCCGGTATACTGCATAATAATTAGGTAGACATAGAGTTGTTAAAGAACAGGAAAGCATGCTAAACAGGTTCAAACAGTTCGGTTCCTACCCGAGAACAAGTAACCTGTTCAGTTGTTCATCTGTTTTTTTTTAACAAGTTCTTGACAATGTGGTGGAGACTGGACATATTAGGCATTAATCCATTCCCTTCCTGGTTCACCCGTTCACCATTTACCCTTATTGATCCAAACTATTCCAAACATTAATTAAAAAAACAGCACCATAAGCCATCCATAAACCACATCGCACCGCGAACGTTAGCGTGAACAGTTCAAGCACTTCAAGCTTCAAGCTCAAAGCCTGGTTCGAGTTTCTTCGATCCAAATGAACGGAAATAGCCAATATGGTCCACAAAGAACACAAAAACTAAAACGCGCGTCCGTTCCTCACCCGTTCCGTTCAAAAAGAACAGGCTGTTCTGTTCTCCTTAAAGATCGATTCACTGAACAGGCTACCTCTGAACATGTTCTTAAGAACTGTTCCGTTCTTTTCATAACAACTCTAGGTAGGCATAAAAATTACCACTGATACCACCTGTATTTAACAATAAAATTAGAATCTTGTAATGTCTTATGATAAAAAAAAAAAAAACTAATCTTTGGCCACTATAAATTGATAATGAATACCCAGTAAGTAACTCCGGTTACTGTAGTTTTAAACCAATGAATTTCATTTTTTATTGTGGTAACTAGAGTTACTGACTTTTTAAACCAATGAAATACATTTTTCTTCAGGTGTTTTTCTCAATTTATAGTGAACAGCGTATAGTTATGGCTTTGATATAACATTTTTTTCTTTAAAATTGACTGATAATTTATGAGTCACGTTTCGAACAAAACATTGGATATCTACTTACATTCAACAATAGCTATAATTTAAAAACGTTTAGTGGAAGTAGTAAAAAAATAAACAAGGTTTCAGGCTGTATTTTGCACTTTAAAGTTTACGTTTACAACAATTATAATGAATGAAGCAATTAGTTAAAAAGCAGTACTATAGGATAGCATACAATATATACATATATACATACAAAAAATCGAATCAGAGCGGAAATTTAAGATGCCCAATAATACAAAATTTCACACGCTGCACAGTGCAGCGATCTGTGGACAAAAACCTAATTTTCGATTTTTTAGCATGGGTCCTATTTTCAGTAAAAATTATACCTCATTGACCAAATAATCATATCCAAAAATCATAGATTTGTATATCCATTCATCATTGAAATTTATCGCATTAAAGTATAGAAAAATTGCAGGTAGTATATTAACAGTCATATCAGTTATGGTTTAAATTGCAAGTATTTTACCATAAAAACTAAAACTGTATTTTTTATGAGTCTTATATGATGGAGGCGACAAATACATGCAAAATATCGCGAAAATTCCATAGTACAGGATGGCATAAAAGTTCTCAATAAATAATTCGGGCGGTTTCGGAAACCTTCGAAAGTGATATTAGATTAGATTGGGAGGTGGATTGCATATCCTCTAGCACTGCAACCTGCTCAGGTTTATTGTGTGTCCTCCGTCCATAGGTTAGAGCACGCTATCCAAGCCGGTCTGTTTAATCAGACTCCACAAGCTTGAAACTGGCCCCTTGGTATATTTTGCCGCTTTAGGTTTTTCTTCACCCAGCCTTGCAAACCGCAGACGACAAAGGGCTTCGCAGTAGCACCATACGTGTTCTGCGGTTTCTTCCTCCTCCTGGCAGAACCTACATAGGTTTTCTTCTGCCAGGCCCATAGTTTCCAGGTGTTTATTCAGTCTGCAATGACCTGTCAGTTGACCCACTATTATTCTTACTGCCTTCCGGTTATAATTCAGAAGGTCTTTTGTAAATTCTGGCGAGTAAGCCTTGATGAACACTTTCGCCTGACGCTGTCCTGGTGTTCTCATCCACCAGTCTTGTGATTCCCCATAATCCATGATCTAATGGATGACCTTACCTGGCATGATGGAATACCACAGTAGGGCTGGGGACCTACCATTGTCCTGCCAGCCCCTCCTTTGCCAATTTATCAGCTTCTTCATTGCCTTCGTGGCTCTTCGTGTCCTGGTACCCAGGCAATGGTTAGCTTGTTGGACGCACTCCACCTCTTCCAGGGCAATTACGCAGTCCCGCACCAGCTTGGAGCTGATTTTGCATGAACTGAGTGCCCTGATGGCTGCCTGGCTGTCCGAATAGATTACTATGGTTTTATCCTCATAGCTCCTTCTGATGATTTCCCTAGCACATTGTTCTATGGCTACAATTTCGGCCTGGAACACAGTAGGGTACTGTCCGAGACCCAAGTTTATTTTCGTCCTTGGTTTGTCCCCACATTATACTCCTCTGCTCCAACTCCTTGGTCTGTCTTTGGAGCCGTCTGTATACCAGATTAGGGTCGGCTTTAATGGGAGGCCCTGCCACCAGTCCTTTCTGTCTCGTATTGCAAAGTTTGAAAAAACCTTTGAGCTTTAGCCAGTAGCTTGGCAACCACTTTGTCTGAAGGCCTTTTCAAGTTTAATAATGGATAACTTAAAAATAAACGCTTCTAAGTTATTTTTTCAAATTCGTAATTAGCCCCACAAAAATACTTATATGCCAAAAATCATCAAGATCGGCGTGGTGTCCGATAAGTAAACAATTACCTTTTAATCATAGGCGCAATTTGGTGGGGCTAGGGGAAAGGAAATTAGACAAAATTAGCCCCCAAGATTCCCAGTATCCAAGCAGAAACTTATGTGACTAAAACCTAAAAGCGATAAGAGAAAGCAATTTTTATGTCAATAGTGCCGCTTTTACCTAATTGTAGGTTATTTTTGTGGCAGTAATGACAAATAAATCCCTTTATCTTCCCCAAATTTTTTTGCAAAGTCTCGAAGATTGCCTTATACCTTTCGGGACTACCAAGACTCCAGCCCCCGTAAAAACCAAAGCAAATTGTGCCTATGCTTTTAATAACATGAGAAATGGTCTTTGATAAGTAAAAAAACTGCCAAAAGTGTTTTGATGTCTCAATAATAAATGTCTGAATTTCTAAATTTTGGATATATGGCTTTAAATGAATCACATAAAAAGAAAAAAAGTGTTTCATTGCATTTAAACTGTGTTAACAATATATAATTTCCAATTTGTTTGATAAAGGAACATAAAACTTTAAATACAAAACATAGGTTTAAAGTAAAAACCAATACAAAGTTTTTAAATGAGTAAATTTTGATCACCCCGTACTAACGGTAATTTTATTCTGATTTTTAAATGCTGACAGCAACCGAGGTCGAGCTCAACGGTCAAGATCAATTTTAAAAATTATGTTACCTAATTTAAATTATACAATATTACATATAATATTAAACTACATGCTTGGCAAATTCCGTTCCTAATAATTATCTCAGAACCTAAAATATAACAAAAACTCTAATATTTGCTATACGATTTTTAAAACAAAACAGCTAAAAAGGAAACTATCTAGCTATTATTTAATTTTAAATTAAACTGGATTTATTCGCAACATGTTAAATTAAATCTTGTACACAAATACAGAATACAAAATATGTTAGCTCGTGATACATACTTAAATTAGACTAACCTGATTAGATATTCTTCTTAAACCAAAAACCACACAAAAGTGTTTAAAACTTATAATAAATTATGCAAAAATTAACAAAACAAAATAAAAAATTAAAACAGAAACAGGTCTCATAACCTGTACCCTCACTCACTCCTGTCAGTTTAATGAAAGTGGCCTTGAGAAAGGTCAGCAGGTCACGTGTCATGTGGTGGGTAGCTCCCAATTCCGATGTTGCCACCTTTCAGTACTTTTCTTTTAACAAATTAAGGCATTTTCAAAAATTGATCCGATGGATTGGGGTAGATCCAATAAACTGTTTCCAAGATACACTGAAATTTTGGTTATTTTCTAAACACGTACATGTACCATTTGACCTTCATTCTTCATTCATCCACTTCCTGTCAAAACAAAACAACTGTACTGCTTTGTCCTTGGTTATGCAGTTATTTTTAACAATTTTCACAATATTTAAGCTATAAATAAATAACAAATTTTTGATTCTTATACTTTTGTTTTAAAAAACGAATCAGCTGATTTTGACACTTTTGTTAAGGATCCGATCAATTTATAAACACGGGTGGAGAATGGCCGATCCTTTTTTTGAACGGGTTTTCTTGAATCGGGTTATACCAAGATCAGCCTACATGTGAACAAAATAAATAATTAAATAAAACGTAGTTTATTTCTGTAATCTAATTGTTACCTTTCAACACAAACAAATTGTTTTCCTTGAAAAGTACGATTCAGTTTCTGGGTTCTGGGTAAGTGAGTCAGTTTTCCTTCTTCCTTCTTTTTTCTTTTCTTTTTTTTCCTTTCACCCCAAAATTATGTAAAAATGATGGCGGCACACCCGGGAGTAAAACATTCCGGAGGTAAAATACCCCTCCATTCGGATCTCCGGGCGAGGGGTGCATCCGGGGGCCTTCATCGAAAGGTTTAATTTCCTTTGCAAATATATGTGGGCTTAACACCAATATAAACTCCGTTCACCATCACCTTGAGTCATCTAAGCCCCACATACTGTTTCTAACGGAGACACAAATAAGTTCTAAAACTTCAACCAGCCACCTTCTCTTCCCAGGCTACGAACTTATTTCGTCTTTTCGCCCACATGGGGGCGTGTGTGCTTACGTTCGCAACGATCTGGCTTGTGCTCGAGTTTCTAATCTTGAATCGGGTAGGCCCGATGTCCTTTGGCTCAAACTTTCCCTTAGGTCTTCTACTAAATTTATCTGTTGTTTGTACCGATCTCCATCTGACAATTCCTATGTCGAATTCTTTGACTTTCTTTCAACAAAGATCGACAGTATCATTTCCCAGTTTCCAATGGCCGAAGTAATCGTGCTTGGCGATTTCAATGTCCTTTGATAACCGTATAAAAACAAAGTACTTTCTTGCTCAAATGGCAGCAAATCCTTCTGGTCCTTTGCCAAAAACATCAGTAGGAATTTCTGTACCAGTTCTTTCCACCATTAACTTTGGAAGATGAAATTATTTCTACATCTAAGGGAAAGGCCGAACTGTTTGCTAAACAATTTGCTGCCAATTCAACCCTTCACCCACCTGTCAATCATCCAATTCCAACTGTTACCCCAGTTCCTCACAAAATGCCCAATATTATTTTTAAGGTTAAACACATTAAGCGTATCCTTTCTTCTCTTAACACCAAGAAATCGTCTGGGCTAGATGGAATACCAGCAATCGTTTTAAAAAAATGTGCTCCTGAACTTGCACCTATTTTAACCAGGCTCTTTCGAATTTCTTATGACACGGGTATATTTCCAGACAGCTGGAGAGCTGCACGTGTCCAGCCTATTCCCAAGAAAGGATCTAAATCTCTTCCATCCAACTATAGACCCATTTCACTTCTCTCAATGCTTTGTAAAGTAATGGAGAAATCCATTAACTCGCAAATTCTTAGGTACTTAGAAAAACATAAAATTTTACATGACAGGCAATACGGATTTCGTCACAAGAGATCTACAGCAGATCTTCTTTCCTTCGTTTCACACAACTGGAACAAGTCTCTTGAGTTTCTAGGTGAGTCCCAGATCGTTGCTCTTGATATATCTAAAGCTTTCGACCAAGTCTGGCATGAGGCACTTCTTAATAAACTTCCCTCCTACGGTCTTCCAACTAAACTCTGCTCTTGGCTCTCCAGTTATCTTTCTAATCGACGTATATCAGTCATTGTTGATGGCCACTCTTCAAGCTTTCACGAAATTAATGCTGGAGTGCCACAGGGTTCAGTACTAGCACCAACGTTGTTTCTTCTTCACATCAACGACCTTCTTTCTTCCACAACCAATCCCATTCATAGTTATGCTGACGATAGTACCCTTCACTCCACTTTTCAGGTTCCCAAACCAATCTCTCAACCCGACTTGGAAAGCAAACGCAGGGCGATGCAGATATCTCTTTCACAGGATCTCAATTTGATATTGGATTGGGGCGCCAAAAATCTCGTTCAATTTAATGCATCCAAAACACAATCGTGTTCCTTGTCGCGAAAAAATCATCAAACACCCATCCTTTGCTTATGAGTGGCCAGGTTTTGCAGAGCGGGGACACATTTAACCTTGTGGGCATCACATTTGAGAATAACCTAAACTGGCATAAACACATTGTATCTATAGCCACCGCGGCTTCAAAAAGCTTGGATTTCTTTTCCGAGCCAAAAAGTATTTTCTCCTTCCAATTTATACACTTTGTATGTGTCCCAAATTCGACCCTCTCTGGAATATTGTTCTCATGTCTGGGGAATGGCATCCCCTACAACCCTCAGCATTCTTGATGCCATTCAAAGAAGGGCTGTTCGTCTAATTAATGATCCTTTACTTACTCAAAAACTTCCTTCTCTTGCCCATCGTCGAGCTGTGGGAGATCTATCGCTCTTCTATAGATACTTTTACGGCTTCTGCTCCGACGAATTGTCCAGTATAGTCCCTCCTCTTGCGGTTCCCAACAGAGAAACTCGTGGTGCCGCGCGTATGCATCCCCATACAGTTCAATTGGACAGGCCCCGAACTTCCCATTTCGTTCGTTCTTTTATCCCTAGAGTTTCTAGACTGTGGAACCTGCTGCCAGCGGAGGTCTTTCCTTCCCCCAAATCTTCAAGTTTTTTAAGTCCCGTGTTAACAAACTTCCTCTTACCCTGCTTAAGACACCCACGGTACGTTAGTATTTAGGCTTTCAGCCTTCGTGGATTGATCCAAAGATAAAATACTCGTCGTAAAATATGTTAGGATAGACAACTGATGGCTTAAAGCCTACTGTCCATGAGAGCGGTTTTCCGCTCGCGGATGATAATTCAGCGTTGTGATTGACGGGAAAAGCATTTTAAATTTGCACTAACCAATCACAACGCTGAATTATCATCCGCGAGCGGAAAACCGCTCTCATGGACAGCCGGCTTAAGAAAGGAAATATATTCGTGTATTGTGGGTTTTCGCTATTACCTAAAGCAAAAGCACAGATTTGAATACTTTGTGGCAAAAGCAACAAGAAAGTTTCTTATAAACTTGTCAACGTCGCGTCGGTCGTTGTATTTTGCTTAACCACGGAAGCAATATAGGCAACTACATATTCACAGCCTTATTACAATTTAAAAATTTGATACATAATAGTTTACACTCTCTTTTTTTAAATTAAAATTAAAACAAACAATTAGTATAAAAGATTTTATTTTATAAATTACAACAAGCTTTTTTCATGTCCCTGTTCCTTGTAGTACAAGCTGTGGTTCCTACAAAAATAAAGGATTATTTTATATATGTATAATTTCCTATTTTTCTTTAAATAATCTACCTGTTAATTTCTTTCCTATTATAATATCGCTTCTTCTAGAATCACACCCCTTAAGGATTATCTCATCAAAACCGAGTGAAGCTATGCGACAAAAAAGTTTGTTAACATTTTTTCCGGTTTTTGAAGATACTCCCCAATATTCGGCGTTGATTTCTTTTGCCATTTTTGAGGCACAGTGTTTAATATTTTTGTATGAAAAATTATTCTAAAAATTAATCAAAAGCTCACATTCTACAGAATATACTATAAAAAAAAACTTAAAAATTAAAAAGCATTAGGTTCATGTTTGGGTGAGAAAATTTATAGATCGAAACATGTATACATGAATTTTAGGCGATTAACCAATTATAACCTCCCTACCCTCCATAATCATAACCATTTATAAAACCGTTTTTACCAATCGGTTAGGTATATTGACGTTTATTTATATTATACGTCAAAGTTGTCACCAATTATTACCAACCGCGGTTATTGGTTGAACGCCTAAACACAGTAGTTTTACTTACAACTAAGTCAGTTTTGGTTCCAACCAAAAATATTAAAGGATTTACTGCTGGATTAGCATTTTGAGCTTCTTGTAACCATTTTTTACAGTTTGATAGACTTTCACAATTGGTTAAGTCAAAAACTATAACAATTACTAAAATAAAAGGAAAAGAAAAATATACAGGTGTCCCACAACGAGCTTTAACGATTAATTTTTAAAAAGTAGACTTTAAGAAATTTTAAGAATTTGTCAAATATTTTGACAGTTCTGGCACTTTGAAACTGTCAAAATATTTCAGTCGTATATTTCCTACTGATCTTTTAATGCGTGGCAATTTTTTTCCAAGCCTGCTTATTTTTGAGATATTATTTTATCGCCGCTGTTTGTCGTAAGACCCCAATGTATACTTCTTACCATGTGCCCCTCTGTAATATGACTGAGCAATACTTTTAAATCTTTCTTGACCGGCAGTATCCCATCTAAAAAAATACGTTTTTTTGTTAAAAAATAAACAATTTAGATATAAAAAAATTAATAGTTAACTCACATCTGTAAAGTAAAAGGTACACCCAAAATCATAAATTTTTCTACTTCAAAATCTACTCCTATTGTAGATTTGTAGTTAGTGTCGAAAAGTTTTCTACAAAATCTGAAAAATATATATAAGGATAAAGAAAATCCTTTTGTTAAATTGTAAAAAGTATCCACCTGTTTACTAAGCAAGTTTTTCCTACCGACACATCACCAATAATTATTACTTTGCAAATTTTTAGCCATTCTTTTGTGAATTTTTTTCTCTCTTCTTCTCTGAGACATATGCGCCTAGTTTTCTCTCTAAAATCAGGTTGAACATACGGTGTAGATTCCAAACTATACGGTCCAGGAAATTTATTTATTATTCGTTCCTCTAAAAGAATATCGTCCATTTTTTTATTCAAGCACTACTAACTAAACTTTTAAACATATTTGTTTTGTCATTATCAACAGCCCTTAAGTTTGTATTTTAAAATTTACTCAACCAGAACTTCACAACAAAGCTATCCTCCATTAGAAGCGTTTCTGAACGATAACGAACGATTTCTTTATTAAAACAAATTAGGCCTACTTCGCTATATGTTTTTCTTAAACTTATTAAAGAAAAATTAATTTATTTTTATTTCAATTCACCAAGAAAATTGAATTTAAAATTTCGCGCCAATCGTCACCGCGCATTCAAGCGATGACGATTTCCGCCTGTCAATTGTCATTTCGATTTTAGGTTAACTTCCTTTTGTGTGATACTTGAGAAAATGGCTCCACCAAAGCCAAAATCAGCGGAAAAACCCGGTAAGTATTAAATTAAAAATAAAATAAATGTTTTTAAATAAAGCATTAGGACTCGACCTTTATTCGGATATATAATTTATTTGTGTGTTTGCAAAAATATGTAGGTAAAATTCGAAAAAACATAGCGAATGACAGCCACGCGTTTCACCACATGGTAAACACTTTTCTTTAAATTAATTTCCAAAATATTCATTTTTATGATGATTTATGTGTGGGAATCTCTTTGAATCCTATGAAAACAACTCATTTAACACAGAACTGACCCTTTTATTTATGCAAATAAATTTTAGGTTAAGGTTTTGTTATTATAACTCTATAACTTGCTTTTTTGTTTTAGCTGCAAAGAAGGAAGAAAAGAAGAAGCCCGCGTCAGCCCCTTCAGGTTCTGGTGCTTCAGGGTCCTCCAAAACCCCAGCACCAGCTCCTAAAGCTGCTGCCAAGGCATCAAGCTCTGCTTCGAAGCCAGCAGAAAAGAAGGCTTCAGCCACCAAGGCTCCAGCTGCTGCCAAAGCCCCAGCTAAAGGTGCAGCTAAGGCTCCTGCGGCGGCTTCCAAAGCTAAAGCTGCGGCTGGTAAAGCTCCAGCCAAGGGTGCTGCTAAGCCCGCTAAAGGTTTGTCTTTTAAGTTTCCTTATATTTAATGACTTTAAACATTCTTTACATTGTCTTAAATACTTTTTCTTTTACTAATTAGAAGTTTTCATTGTAAATGTGTTTTATTTTGTAGGTGCTGCCAAACCAGCAGGTAAGGTAGTAGCTGGTAAAAAGTTGCAGGAAAACCTGCAGCTGGTAAAGGAAAGGTTCCTCCAAAACCACTGCTGGCTAAGCCCAAGAGAAATGTTCCAGTTAAACAACAGAAGGGTGTTGTGGGTAAAAAGCAGCAGCACAATCTGCACCTGCAGTCGCCAAAGCCTTAAAAATTAAAAAGAAGGTAGGTTAAATAGATTGTGATAAGCATTTTTTCTATTACAAGTTGATTGTGTAATCTAGTTAAACTTAAAAAATATATTTCGTGATTCTAGGTTATCAAGGGACCCAATGGCACAAAGACCAGAAAATTAAGGACATCAGTACATTTCCATAGGCCCAAAACACTTAGACCACCACGTAACCCCAAATACCCAAGGAAGAGCGTACCTACAAGGTAGGAAAGGTTACATACATTATTTCGAAATTTATTTTCTTGATATCTTTCAGTGACTACATTTTTCGACATTAGAAATCGGGACAAATGGTTATAAATTAAATAAGATGGATTTTTTTTAATTTTTCCCAAAATGTTTTGAAGAGGACCAAAAAAAAAAGGTCCCCACTTTTCAAATGTTTTAATGCAAAACGATAAATAAAATAAATACGCGCATTTAGTGTGACGTCACACGACGTTGACGTTTTTTACCCTCAAAAACATACCTATTAGAGGCAGTCTTGCTGCTTAGCTGTGCAAACAATTGCATGCTTAAAAAGCGATAGATTCTACTCTTGTCATATTTCTTTCTCGTGCGCTTTTTCACACTGCCATAAAGGCTTACTCTAGAGGTATATTTTTAAGGCTTTGAATGGAATCCAAACAAACCCCTCGACTCTCCATAATACAAACAAAGGTTTCTATGGAAAAGATACTTTATTTTTTTCTTTTGTTACATTAGTAGCACTATTTAAGATATTTTATATTAGTTTTATCAAAATGGATTACGAGGAACCTTTCAGCATTAATATCATCGATTGAAGTTCATAAAAATTATACTTTTGTTCACATAGTTAGGTTAGTTGAATGAATATCACAAATAATCACGAAAATTAAGAGTTTACAGTGTCACAAATAGCTGACACTAGTCACAAACACTTTAAAACACACAAAAAAACTCACATAATTCGCGTTATTTTAACTTTAATCACAAATTCCCATAATAAAAATCTATTGTTTGGATTCCTTGCCTGCATCATGACGTCAGAACTAAATGCGCAAATTGGTAAACTCATTTATAAAGTTTATTTTTCGTCTCCCAAATTTTCTGAAGAGCAAAAACAAAATCCTTACCTTCATGAAGACCTTTTGTTTTCTTTTTTACACCCAGTCCCACCAAAAATGAAGGGTTTAAGATAAATATTTAAAAAAAGGTTTTTAAGATTCATATTTAGTTTGGAATAAATTTGATGTACAGTTTTTGCATTAATAAATAAAAACCATTTCTTTATAGCTTTTATTAAATTCTGCAGTAAAAATCACCTTTATTATTTATTCTTTAATTAGATGGAGTATTTGACCATGCCCAGAAATGGTTTTATTTATTTACACAAAAACTGTCCATATAAATAAAAAACAAATCAATTAATCAAATTTGTTCCAAACTAAATGAAAATTTAAAAAAATATTTTTATTACAGAAAAATGCAGTGGTGCACCATTTTTTTCTTAAAAATATTTACCTTTAACCCCTTTTGGAAGACCCTGATAAAAATTAGTTTTTAAGTATGCCAAAAAATGTCTCCTGATAGAAGATGTCCTCCAATTTTTTTTTTAAATGTCTGATTAGGTATAAAAGTTATATATATATATATATATATATATTTAATATTTAACACCCTGTAGTTCAAAAACTAAGACTTTTAGGACATATGTTCATATAGCTTTGTTAACAAGATTTTTTTCTTTAACAATAAAGCATATTTTGATTTGATTTGATTTGATATAAAGTTTTACTCCTAATTTTCATAACAGATTCCTTAAAGATTATCAGTTTGCGTTATTGAACACCCTACATAACTTTGGCCTTAAGTTCTTTGTTTTATATATTTTATGGGTTTTTTTTTAATGGATCTTTATTTTAATTTTAGTTTTATTTAGAATTGTTATTCTTCTAAAGGTATCTTAAAAGTTTTTGTTAAATAATCAAATTATCCTAAAGTAACTGAAAAATAAATTTAAAAAAACCAAAAGAACTTTCTTATACAGTGTGTCCAGAAAGTCACTGATAAAACTGAAAGGGCTAATAGACGAATCTGTAAGCATCCAAAAAATCATAAAATGGTCTTAAAAATAATCGTTGGTCTTCGAGATATTGTCACTAAAAATTCGTCAAATTTGTCCCCGTTGGATCAGAGACACCTAAAAAAAAATCATTATCTCTCTTAACATCTCATTTATCAATGACTAACATTAAACTAAAAACTCTTATTCTTTATAAAAACTTTTGCTTTAACTGAAATAGCAGAAGCGTTAATAAAAATCGCCATATGATATAGGCAAGGTGATTAAAATTTGTAAAAATTATTAAAGTGCCAATATCTCAAAAACCATTAATTTTTACTGAAGTCATTTTAAGTTTTTTGGAAGCCCATGAGTCGTTCCACCAGCCAGTATAAACAAATAAATTATTTTCAGATCCCGTATGGATGCTTACAACATCATCAAGTATCCATTGACCACTGAAGCCGCCATGAAGAAAATTGAAGACAACAACACCTTAGTTTTCTTGGTACACACGAGATCAAACAAACACCACATTAGAGCTGCAGTTAAGAAATTGTATGACATCAATGTAGCAAAAGTAAACACATTGATTAGGCCTGATGGTAAAAAGAAGGCATACGTTAGGTTAGCTAGGGACTATGACGCGCTGGACGTAGCCAATAAAATTGGAATCATATAGGTTAATGATCTTCTGTTTTGTTTTTGTATTTTTAAGCTTGAATAAAATAAGAAGATAATAAATTAAGTTTTGTTTTAATCTAAGTAGTTGTGATTTTTGATGTAATATGGTTTAGTGTGAAAAATACTAGTTTATGGGGCAGTAACCAGAGCTCTCAACGTGACTTTACTGTTGCACTATGGGATAGAAATCCATTATTTTGGCCAAAAAGCAACTTTGACAATTTTAATGACTCATGCTGTGTATTTAAAAGGAGATACTTCAAACTACATGCACACAAAATTATAAAAGAATTTGACGAGAAAATAAATGCGATGGAAAATAAAGGAAAGGACCTGTTTTTAGGTCTTAGTATGAATGAAGATTTTTTTTCCTTCAAGTTTTTAGGGGCCCCACTTTTACTTTTTTGCCCCAGGGCCCCTGCTACCCTAGCTACGCCCCTGTGTTTTTCCTAAGTATTCCTAAAAAAAGAAACAAAACAATTAGTTTACAATCTTTTTTAAATTGAAGTTGTAAACTAATAAGTTTGAATAACTTTGGTAGACAAAAGGCTACTGGAATTAATATTGGCCAAAATAAAAATCCAGTAAAACGAAAAGTAAATAAAACATGTATAATATATAAAATTTATTATCTTTCACAACAATGGGACAATTTTCTTTCCAATGACAGCTATGTTATGATATATAGTAGTATATAACAATACAATTGAGCTAAACAGTGAATATTTACAATACAGCCATTAAAATCTTCTAACATGTAACACCCTAAAAATAAAGACACTTTACTTGAGATAGAATTGTTGCGTTGAACACTTAAGCCTTTAACTGTGACCCAGTCTTTTTAAATTCCTATATTGATTTTAAATTGAATTGTTCATTGCAAAAACAACATAAGTCCAATGTATACACGTACAATTATATTCATAAAAAAGTCGTACAAGTATTAAAAAGAGAGGTAGCTTATTTTTGCCTAAACCTGACTTTTTTCTTTTTGACTGATTTTCATTGAAGGCTACTTAATGTCATAGGTTTTTAATTAAAGAAAACATTGGCGTGCATTCGTTTTTTAAAATATCTTGGGGGTCAATGTTAAATAAATTTTGGCTTTGTCAGTAAAAAATGCCAAATCAATTATCTTAAATTGAAACGGCTTTAGTAGTCTGCAAAATGGATAGTAAAAAGATACTTAGACTTTTTACTTATTTTAAATTAATTTATTTACATCTATATCTATATTCCCGCTAGACGCTAATGCTTTAAAGTCTTAGAAACTTATAACGTGTTAACCTCCTTTAAATGGTCAGTTTTAGAAACCCGTTTTACATAAAAATAAGAAAAGATTTTTCTCTTTCTAATCCTTGTAAGCCTTTTTATAATATAACTGTATTGCTTAGGTGATTTTTGAAATAAACAATTCATTTAGATTAACGATTTAGTTACCACAAAATGACAACAATGTGTAATTAAAACCTGTTAATATTTTTAAGGCTTATTCGAGGTCAACCAATACTGCTAATGTCTGCCACACACACACGGAGCAAAATTAAAACACAATTATTTTTAGTGACACCATATGAAGGTCCAAAGACCTCTCCGGCATTAGGATTATTTTCACACACGTTACGGCAGTTGGTCTACCTACGAAGGTATTCCTGTACAGTATACCTCTCCTGTAGCACTAACATATAAGTGTGTGTGCCTGGCATAAGTTTGGTGACTAATCATGAGCCGGGGACTATGAAAATCAGGGTTGAGTAAAATTTGACTTTTATTTAAAAAATAAAAATTAGTAATGTAATAAAGAAAATTTTATTTTTATTTTGAAGTTTAATATAATCATTTTGTCTGTTTTTTTAGGCTTTGCGTTCTATTTTTAAACTTTCAGAACATTTTTATATACGTTTGTATATTAGGGTGATTCATTTCCGCAAAAGATTTTCTTTTCTCGGTGCTCAAGCAAAATTTCAATCTACATGTAGAAAAAAAATTTCACCAAGTTTGAGGTCCTAATAAATATTAATTTTAAATAGTTACCATTTAAATTTGAAGTTTTCCCATTTAAAATGTAGGTAATTTTGGGCGATGGGATTTTTTTTTCTACATGTTGAGTATAAAATTTTGCTTGAGCGCCGAAAAAAGAAAAACTTTGCGGAAATGAATCACCTTACTGTATATTCCTCCTAATATAAATATGTGATGGTACTAATTAAAAAATAAAGCGATTTAATTTAGCCCAACCCTAATGAAAATGCAACTAAACATTCCTTTAAAATAAAAGCAACTGGTGACTATTATAATGCAGTCACATATTACAAAATAAAATTCTATATAGACTTAGATTGGGTATAAAATAAAAACAACTATTCAATCAGTCCATTACAAAACTTGTTGCATAAATGCCGATATTTATTTCTAAACAACTAGTACTAGACTAAAAACCAGTTACAAAGATGCCATAAGCGTCATACAAATAAAGACGGCAATCAACTATCGCTGTCTAAAGGCGTCGTTTACATTGTTTGCGAGCAACAAAAAGGAGAATAATTGAAAGTGATGACGCCGTGGTATCTTCTCTACTGGCGAGAACTTTAACTGATAATATTACCATCTTTTTGACGATATTTATTTACCTTAATAAAGTTTTAAAATATGACTTTTACCAACCTGTGGGGATATGGCTTCTCCACAAGATTCAGGGATAGAAAATTTGGTTATTTTGATTTCGAAAAGACACCTTAAAAAATCCACGATTACTTACGAAATATATTTCTTACACAGGAATATCAAAAATAGGTTTTAGTAAGCATGGAACTTAGGAATTCAAAAATTATATGTCAGTTTTCTCCTCTATTCTGCTCTTTAAAAAATTGCATATAATCCTAAAGACAAGGATATATTAACCTGCACAAGTTGGTAAGTTTTTATATAGATAAATAAATATTCTCCAAATATAACTATATATGCCCTAAAGGCCACTATTAAAAGTTGTCTTAAGATTAGCGGAAGCGTAGAAGATCACTTTTCTAACAAGCCTTAAGAAAGAGTGAACAGCATAAAGTTTAATTATTTATTAATTATAAGCCATTATAAACATTTTAAACGGCAGAATTAAGAAAAAAATACATGCTTAAAACTGAACTAAATGTGCTGAAAGTCTGAACATGAAAACGATAATATCTACCCAAAGATAGAAACAAATTAATTTTCGATTCTAATCTTCTTGGTAAAAATAAATTATACAGGGTGGCCCACCATATTCGATACGGTCTGTAGCTGGATAACAATGGAGTTTTAAAAAAGTAAATACTGAAACATATACAGGTCGGATAAGGCCACAGTATAAAATTATTTTACTCTATACAGGATGTCTCAAAAAGTGTGACGTATCAAAGTTATATTTTTTAAATGGAACAACCTATATTTTATGACGGTTTTAGATTCTACATAAAAAATAATTTAAGTTTATTAATAGTACCAAGTGTCTAATTTTATTCGTTATTGTGATATTTAATTTTTTTTCAAAATACAGGGGTGCAATTAAATTAATTTTATTTTAACAATGTAAACTCCTTAAACTTTAAAATTTGTTACAAGATTAGGAAAAGTCTGCCTTATCATACGTAGTTCATATCGAGATCATTGATTATACAGGGTGATCAAAAAATAATTTCAATTTTTTAGAAAGTCAAATAGCAATATCTCTCTTATTTTAAATGGAACACCCTGTATTTTTTTACACCACATGATGACAAACCAAATGCTCTTTCAAATGGTGTATAGGTTGCCTATACCTATCTTTTATACTTTTAAAGTAAATTCCGTTTTAACATATTTTTATTCCAAATGTCTATTTAAATGTAAGTAGGCTGGGATATAGCTATGCCTATTTACTAAGCCGTTATTGCAAAATGTAAATTTGTTGGAAAAAAGCACAAAATTAAAAGATTTTGTATTATCTGCCACTATTTTTAAAATCCACAGAAAAAAAAATTATTAGTTGCTTATAATGCTACTTCCAATAACACTTATTTCAGCTGAATGTGGTAATGATAAAACTTGTGTTTTTAAACAATTCTAATAACGCCTCTGGTCAGTTATGACGACATTCTGTGACCTATAACTCGTTTCTTCCATTATCCATAATCACTGTGTCAAATTTTTTAAAGCAACTATTAAGGTTATCAGATGGTTTCTCCTGGAATATTTTTCAGGATTAACTCTAGACTAAAGTAAACCATTTTTTTCACATCCTACCAGTATTATATCATCTTGTTGTTGTAGAAGAGGGTTTTTATTTAAAATCATTGAAATTTCTTTTAAACTGACTAAAACACTAGTAATCAATAAATGTTCGTTGTTATTTTCTTAAGAAAAATATTAATGGCTGGTATGTCACAGCCAACTTTAATTTAAATAAACAATTGGACTAAAAATTTCTAAAAACATATTTTACTAAAAAAGCACAAAAGATAGGTATAGGCAACCTATACACCATTTGAAAGAGTATTTTATTTGTCATCATGTAACGTAAAATAATACAGGGTGTTCCATTTAAAATAAGAGAGATATGGCTATTTGATTTTCTGAAAAATTGAAATTATTTTTTGATCACCCTGTACAATATTTGATCTTGATTTGACCTACGTATGATATGGCAGACTTTTTCTAATCTTGTTACACATTTTGAAGTTTAAAGTGTTAAAAGTGTTAAAGTAAAATAAATTTAATTTTACCTCTGCATTTTTCAGAAAAATCAAATATCACAAAAACGAATAAAATTAGACACTTAGTACTATAAACAAACTTGAGTTATGTTTTAAAGTAGAATCTAAAAGCGTCATAAAATATAGGGTGTTCCATTTAAAAAAATATAACTTTGATACGTCACACTTTTTTGAGACACCCTGTATAGACTAAAATAATTTAATACTGTGGTCTTATCCAACCTGTATATGTTTCAGTATTTACTTTTTACAAACCCTATGGTTATCCCTGAATACGCTTAAAGTATTTTTTGCCTACGAATATTACTGATAAAAAATGTTGTTTAGTTTTTTTAGTTTAAAAAGACATATCGTAGATATCTCTTTTCTATCACTAATGGTGATAACAGAACAAACTCTCCATATTTTCAGATCATGATACTGTTACTCCAGTAACAGAAATTAACATTTGGACCACAGCCCACATAAAAATGTAGATTTATGAGAGCTGTGGTTTGAGCATATGAGCATCATAAAAATATGGGAAATATTTAAGTCAAATTTAATATAGCTATCAAACACTATTAACAAGAGTTATATAAAAACTTTTATCAATGCTATGGTAGTAATACGGGGTTATTTTTAAGTTGATACTTTTCTTCCAACACTGTATAAAATGCAAAAAAATAAGAAAAGTTTTTTAAATAAAATTATGCCTAAAAAAGCATTCTTTCCAAGGTACAGGATGTCAATGGTTTAAGAAAAAAATGTTTTTTTTTTCATAACTTTCATACCAATCCAGATATTCCCACAAAATTTGGTACACTTTCTTTGACCATTACAGTACATTTTTTACTGTAAAAGTTTTAAAAAAGGCAGTGGCGTTCAAACACGATTTATTTGTATTGAATTTTTTTAAAGAAAAAATAGTAAAAGACTGTTTCCAATTGATATTATTTTTGAAATACTCATTTAATTTGGGGTTAATTTGATTTCCCAATATTTTTCCGAACGACGATCGGTTTTTGTTTAAAAAATATTGTCACAAATTAAGAGTGCAAATCGAATGTTGATTGTTGGATACATTATTCGAAATACCCATTTGTTTAAGTAATTTGCAGCTATAGGTCTGCTTTACAGCTCCCTTGTATGCTCTAAATTAGAATATTGTGCACTAGTTTGGTCCCCTTTCTACAGTAAATACAAATATTCATTAGAAATGGTACAAAGTCGCTATTTAAAATGCAAATACTTTCGGGAAACAGGTACATATCTATACAATGCTCGGGAATTTTTAAGAAATTATTATAATGTTCCTTCTTTGGAAAAAAGCGTATTTTTATAAGTCTTCTTCATTTACATGGGCTTATTCACAATTTAGTTGATAATACATATATGGTAAATAACCTAAACTATAGAGTACCAAGATTAAATAGAAGATGTTATGAGACATTTTACTGTAGAAGGGCAAGATCAAACCTAGCTTTAAGTGCCCCATTATATAGAATCCAACAACTGCATGATCGACACTGCCAGAGCATAGATATATTTAATCTATCGAAGAGTCAATTTAAAGCTAAATTAAAATTAATTTTATTTACTCCGGATAAGTGATGCTCTTTGATTAATGTACCTATGTTATGTGTAAATCAAGTGTAATGTATTTACATTTGATTTTTTTCTTAGGTTAGGTTTGCATAATATCATATTATGTGTTGTTCTGTAAATGGTTAGTTATTGTAGCAACTGTAAAACAAATAAATAAATAAAAAAATAAAAGCCATAATCTGATATGGTGTTTTATTTTTAAGTTAGGTTTTTGACTGTGTAATAGCTATCTAAGAGCAACTACTTTTTAATGAAATTAAAATTGTAGTAATGTAAATAAAGTACCAACTTAAAAATTCCTTGTATATTTGCCATTTTGACTAAAATTCTAAAATATGTGAAAAGCACTTCGAGAATATTTTTTACTCTTCTTTAAACAGGCAAAGTAGTTTGATAAATATAACACATTTGGGTTTTTTAACGTGCCAATGTCTTATAATTTGATGGACCCTGCTGCACGCACCAAAAACATGACTCATGCGGCGTTACCTCGCGCGTTCCATTTAAGGCTTGAAGTGCAAGCGAGAGCGCGGAACAAGCGACAAAGAGGCACAATCTCTGTGTTCGGCAGCGTTCGACATCTGTTTCTCTCCTAGTTGAGTGAGCGTGCAGTGAAAAGTGAATGTGGTGTCAATTGTTTATAGCAACGATAATTGCGGCTATAAAGGTAATGATTTCTATCGTCAGTAAACCGACTTTGCAGAAAACCGATTTTTTTATTTACTTTTTATATATTTTTTAGGATTGGTGGACTAATCTTCAACAAATCCTTTTTATCTTTATAATAATAGTATTTTTCATTTACATTTTATACAGTGCTGATGTAACAAATTTATTTTGTTGAATTTGATTCCTAATATTTATAATATCCAACAATTAACAAACTAACAAAAATTTGTTACATATAAAACTTGACAAAAATAATTATAATATAATATTAAAAAACATAATAAAAATTATCTTTCCTTGATACTGTTCACAAGATAAACATAAAATTATTTCTTGAAGCCATTTTACACATACAAGAATTATTACGAAAATGATTGCTATAATTAACAAAAGCACTTCTACATATAGTTTATTTGTATGGAAATAAATATGAATACATAAATAGCTGATTTTTTTATCCAACTTAAAAAAAGTAACTAGAATTCTTATATGTATAAAGTGGCTCTTAGAAACATGTAAAATAAAATGCTAAAAAATAAGCTTTCTAGCAACTTTCTATGCTTCAGCTATATAACATAATATAATAGAGAAATATTGCACAGTAAAATAAGGCCAGGCACTAATAATACCAGCCTTATTTTGACATCTGATTGGCTTGCTCAGATGCATGGTGGGATAAGGACTCCCTTTAATAAGGATGGCTTTATTTATGCCGTTTTTGAGTCGTGCCTTAGTTTGGTCTTATTTTAGCCTCGGAACTGTTCATATAGCCGAATGGCAGTTGATCGCATAATCGTAAACTTTTTAGAGGTTAAAATACTTAAAACATGGTTTTTCAAATGTTTTTTTTCTGTAATTGTATAATAAAAAAGTGAAACATGCAAGAAAACCCACCAACTGCTATCCACGTTTTACTTATAACTTTTAGACCTTTTTTTTCCTCTTTTTTATGATTAACAGTACTGTCAACATGATGTGCAATAACTCTAAATTATGAGTACAGACACTATTTGAATAAGGCCCATATAAACAATACCACGGTCCTAATACGGCAACTTGCAATACTTCTCTATTACCAAATAATTAAATGAACTTTTACTGTGGTTGAACTTTTTCATCAGGTTTCGGAATATAAATGCTTTCTGTTCTTTGATCATGTTTGGCAGCCATTCTTGATACAGTCAATAGAAAGTCTGACAGTCTGTTTAGATATACTAATGCTTCTTTATCTAATTTATCTTCTCTTACTAAGGGACACACCACCCTTTCGGTTTTTCTGCAGATTGCCCTGGCAACATGAAGAGATGCACTTGCTACACCACCACCCTAAAAAACAAAATACATTATTTAAAAAAAAAATTTGGACTTACCTTGGTCACCTTAGTTTTTAGTATATCTGATATATAGAGTTATGAACTATATATATATCCCATGATATCAAATAAAGTAATTTATATGGACTAATAAAGTGATAGTCCATAAATATCAATTTATATATATATATATTTTTTTATAAATAATTTTATTTATATAAAACTAGTGTATTGTTTAGTGTTGACAGGTAAGTGTTTGAAGCAACCAAGTTAACATAATACCAGTGTACCTGAAGAAAATAATAGAACTCTATTCTCTCTCAATTTTTAATTGGTGTAATGAAGCTAATTTAAAAAAAAAATTATAACTAACCAGAACTAACTATGACCCCTCCCAATGTAACAGTTTTACATGACCATCTATGGTGCTTTGAACCAATCAAATTACAGGTTCCGGTGCTTTTTACTTCGGTCTAACTAGGTAGAGTTTTACAAGCTCCTTATTACATTAAGTAGGTGTATCAAATTTAATTTTAATTGGTTAAAGGGATTTTAGACATTTAAGAAATACCAACTTTTTTAAATTTTAATGCCCTATATCTCAGAAAAGCAAGTGCGGACATATGTTTATAGTAACTTTAAAGGAACTTTTTTCATAAAAGAACATAAGAAATCACTCATTTAAGTTTTTAGTGGTAATTAGGAAACACCCTGTATAAGAATCAAAGTTGGGCCACATTTAATTTATTAAATTTGTTTTTTAATTAATATATCATGATTTTAAACAGTTGATGTAGAAAAGAAAAAAATATTTTAAAAAGTAAAAAACAAGGATAAATTCTAAAAGAGACCCCTTGGCAAACGACTTGTGCAAAAAGATTTAGGAAGGGGGTGAAGGGTCTGCTTATTGCTGGAGCCTACTATTCGCAAAATGAATTTTTAAATGATAGGTTTGTGTGAGGCTTGCTTATTTTAATTCTTTTTGTTTTTCATTTAAATTATTTTTAATTATTAATATTAAACCATTTATAATATTTCTAGTTTAGTTTAGTTTAATTTGTAATTTGGTCTATCTCTTCTGTGTTTTCCCTCCAAATTTGTTATATGTTTTCTTTTGTTGTTTTAACAATTTGTCAATATATAAATCTTTTTGAAAGTGGTGTAAAAAGGGAGAAGAATGGCTACTATTTTGACATGTTTATTATTTTTACTAGCACGACCTGACAATGTAAAAATTTTTTTAGTTTTAAATTTGTTAGTTTTAAGATGCTTTGTTTATGAGAATTGTATTATACTTAGAACAGAATAGAGCTCTTTTGAAATTGAAGTTAAAATTTAACTTCGGTTCCTGTTTGATTAATGCGATCTAACTGAAAATGGGTAACAGAATCAGTAATCTGACATTTATTATGATACACAGAGATCTCTTTCCTTATGTTTCTTACAGAACCTCAGCCCAGTGATGTTAACTTACAGGAATAATATATTGTTCAGGAGGGGGTAACTGCTTAGCATACTCTGAGATCCAGTCTTCCAATTCTTTGGTATATACAGTAGGTATAACAACTTTATTACACCTAGAGATTGCTGTACTTATATCAATGATAATTGTCTGAATTCGCTTCAGTTTATCTGTGTATTCATGTTCTGATTCATTGGCATGTTCTCTTGCTAGTCTGAAAAAAAAAATAAACAAGAACTTAGCAAAGTACCTATGATCCATAAAAATAACAATTACCATTCACTTAGTGTTTAAATACAAATTTACCATGTAATATTTACCCAATATAACTTAGCAACTCCTCAGCGGCTCCAATGGCATTAAAAATTTCACTATCTTTTGGCAATATATCTCCTGTAATAGTTTTAGATAATCCAGTATCTCCCTCTCTGCTAAATATTTCCGAAGTGCTTGTAGCTTTTTCTTGTGGTTTGGAATCAGTTGCTGTTTCAGACCTAAAAGAAGGATTGATTTAATATAGATAACCTCATGAAGCTCAAATTTCCAAACCTAATGACCATAGATAGAAGACAATAATAAAAGTGCTTAAATAAATAATCAAGTACTTAGATATTTAGCCGTGGTATTAAGCTCGGAAATAAGCAGACTTGCTTTTCTGAAGCCTACTGATCCCCTGGAAGACGACATAGTTTTCTTCAAAAATGATTTTATATTTTTATAATTAATTACACTTACTGTTTTTTGCTACAATAATGGCGAATTTGATTAACTGTTCTGGCATGGAGAAGTTTTCGAAAAACCATTTTTTTTAATTATTAGAGATTCTTGTAAAATATTAATTATAACCCTACTTTCGTTACCATTTTGACAGGCAACGTCAGGTAAAAGTCACATGGTCCCCTTCAAGGTCATCTTAGGTCTGTTTGTTGTTGATAAATAATGTACACTAATTGGTTTACACCTTTTATTTGCAAAACACGTTGGTTGGTTGGTTATTTCTTCTTGGCTCTGGTCCCTTTCGGTCCAATTTGCCAGCACATTAGAGGTGGCCATGTGTTTGTCTGGCTCGAAACCATGACATGGCCACTGAATAGCTACAAAATACTTAACACAAATTCAAATCAAGGTGTTATTGGGTAGTTAGTTAAGACAACACAACACTGGAAAAGACTCTTTTTGCTCCCGCGCAGTGGAGGAGCTTACACAAAAGAGCTGCGTCGGATGGATTAGGAGGGTGATAGGTGAGCTTTATCTAAAACAGAAATTACAAGTCAATCTTATTGATTTTAATGAATTTACTGATTAATTTAATTGATTTAATGTTAATTTTCGCCAAAACCGTTCTAATATTAAGAGGTGTGGACAATCCCATTTTTCTAAATTCCTCATACATATCGAGATTGGGTAACTTATTGATTGGGCATTCCAAAAATATGTGTTCTAGATTTTCTATGCTCCCGCATTCACACAGAGGGTCGTTTTTAATGCCAATCTTATATAAATGGCTCTTAGTCAGGCAATGGCCAGTCCTCATTCTAATTATGGTAGAAATATGTCTTCTGTCTATATAGGCTATTTTCTTAAACCATTTATTTAAGGGTGAGGTGTTGTTAATCTCCGAGTACCATTTTCCTTTTGTTTTAAGGGATTCCTTCCATTTTCTGCTGTATTCGTCGTATATTTTGTTCTTTATTATCGGCAGCACTTCCTTCTTGTCCAAGTCTATTTTTCTGGGGATATTAAGATCTCTACCAATTTTGGCCAATCTATCAGCGATTTCATTTCCCTGGATGCCCGAATGTCCTGGAATCCAGGCAACCATAATATTTGTGCCACTGTCCTTTGCTTCCAGCAACAATCTTTTTGTAATCAGGCTTACATGATCGTTTGAAGAATCCATTTTTGTCTTATTTAGTTTTGAGATTGCACTTTGGGAGTCTGAGAATATAATGCAGTTTTTAATATTTTTCTGTAAAATGGTTCTGGCTATTTCGCAAATTGCTAAAATTTCCGCTGTACATATACAGAGCTCGCCAGGTAGTCGGGCAGAGAAGTTATATTTAATCTCAGGAATGTGTATCCCATACCCAGTTCTTGAGGAGTTTTTGGAAGCATCAGAATATGCGAAAATATAACGATTTCAAAACACGTTAAATAAGAACCAGCTTTTCCATAGTCTGCTTACAAATATCTGATCCTAAATTACGCTTGATTTAGTTACAAAAAGCATTTTCTTATGACCATCCAAAAAGTGTAAAGCCGGCCATCCATGAGAGCGGTTTTCCGCTTGCGGATGATAATTCAGCGTTGTGATTGGTTAGTGTAAATTTAAAATGCTTTTCCCGCCCCTCACAACGCTGAACCGCTCTCATGTACCAAAGTTTACACGAGCGCTAAATGCGCATTATCTTAAAATTCGTTGTAACAAAAATACACTTTCAATTGTGTTTATACGACAATTAAAAATGTGGTTTATCCGTTGACGTTAATCAGCTGTTTGGCCGTTGCCAACCGAAATTTTATTCAGCCAAATACTACCTTTTTATTTTAGGACTTGCTAAAGTTTTGTAAGTGTTCCTTGGTTTTGTTTTTCGTATAATTTAAATATATTTTAACAAAAAGAAAATAAAGAACAAGTTTATTTTAAGTTTTAAGGTTATTAAAAACAATAAACACGATGTTTGGTTGGTAGCACTGACAGATAATACGTATTGGCGTTTACACGACGTTTAAATCCGGTTGTAAACTGGATAATACACATATTTAATACGGTTTTAATTAATTCGGTTTTTGATTTTTAAAACGTTTTAGGGGTGTTTACACATGCGATTTAGTTAAATTCGTATTTCTGTAATGTGCATTAGCGAGCTCGTGTAAACTTGGTAAGTGACAGTAGGCTTTAAGCCGGTTGTCCATGAGAGCGGTTTTTCTCCTCGCGGATGATAATTCAGCGATTTGATTGGCGGGAAAAGCATTTTAAATTTGTACTAACCAATCACAACGCTGAATTTATCATCCGCGAGCGGAAAACCGCTCTCATGGACAGCCGGCTTTAATGTGTACTCTATTTCCTTACGCATATAGCTACTAGAGGAAGTCTTGACACTATGCCGTGAGAACTGTTTGCGAGATAAAGAACGGTAAATACTAGCAGTTATTTCTTACTATGCGTGCTGATTTTTCGGTGTGCGGGGCAAGTGCTTCTCCGGCCAATCAGCACCATGCCATTGACCATTATCGATCTAGCGTCAATTTTTTTTTCAAAGGTTTTCGCTATAACAGAATATTTTGTTTGATTTGTAGTGGTAGTGTAAACCCGGCTTATTTAACCTCAAAGTCAATCATGTTTATTTCTAAGAAATTCTTATATTTCTCACGACTTTTTAGCACTGAAAGTAATCAAAACGCTGCAAAAAAACTATATAAACATCTTTTAAGACAGTGCCTTAAGTTGCCAAAGGGCCCCAAGGAGCACTATCAATTTATGATAAAACAGGTTAGACAATAGTTTTATAAGTTTCGAAGTTACCTAGATTAATGTAGAATGCCAAATTAAATTTAATTTTATTACTTTTTCTATTTTTCTTTTAATGTTTTAGTTTATTAAAAATGTGTCTCTTAGGACATATAATTCAAATTTTTTTCTAGAGCTTTAAGCAACACGTTAATGAGCCTGACCCCGAAAGAGTTAAACAAATAATTCAAAGATCATATGATGATTGCCAGTGGATTTTAAGGAAGGTAAAAGGTTTAAATATTTCTCTGGTTGTCTTATAGTAGGCTGTTAACATAAAAGGTGTTATATTAATTTTTTTTTAGTACCTTGGTAAATAGCTTTAGCAACATGTTTGAAGTACCTCTAGTCACTAGTTCCACCAATATACCCACAGAAAAATGTTGGAATGCTCTTATGCTTTATCATGATAGACCCCACTTAGTAAACAGAAAAATAACTGCTGTATCACAAGTTTTATTTTATCAAATTCATTTTAATGCAGGCAGCATAAAATTGCGAGATCTTCTAAATAGATCTGCTATTTTGTATGAAATGAGAAAATTAGGTGATATTACCAAGGAGAATATTAAAAAAGAATTTGTAATTAATTTACTTGAACCTTATGACAAAAATCTTCAGTTGGACGAGGTTTCTGTAGCTGATTTCAAAGATGTATCCTATGGTGTGTTTATATCAGTAAGAATACTTTTTCCAAGAGCTAAAAACTGTCAGAAAGCTATTGAAGTAGTTACTTTAGATAAAGACCATAACAAGGCTACTTTTTTGGGGGTTTCAGATACAGAAAACATACAGATAATACCACCTTTTTCCTATGAAATTGAACTAACATCTTCATTTATTATGAGAATAAATGTCAACTCATTTGAGGATGCAGATACTTCTTTTGCTGAATGGTTGGCTGATAAATTATTTACAAAGTTAATAAAGTGGATTGAATCTATTGATGATAATAAAACTTCTATACAGTCATTATCTCTGGTAAAAGTGGATGAGTACTGTTTGACTTATAATGACCTAAAAATGAAATATGGAGAAAAACTTGTACAGGTAGTACACCTTATTTAAAAACAAAAATATTTTATATTGTGATTACTAAAGTAGTATTTTTTTCCCTAAATTTTTGCTTGTGGTATTCTACAAGAAATGTAATTTCTAGGTATGGCCTAAAAATCAGGCACAGATCCTCAAAAATATGTTTTTGAAGATATAGCTATAGCTAGCTATCTTATTTGCTTATGGAAAAATGAAGACAATGTCAAATTTGTAGATTGTGGATGTGGAAATGGACTATTAGTATTTTTACTAAATCAAGAAGGATATCAAGGTTTTGGTCTGGATGTTAGAAAAAGGCCTATTTGGGATATTTATCCTGAAACTGTTAAATTACAGGTAAAATAGTATCTACTAGTACAAAAAGTTTAATTTAAAGTTAAAATTTATTTTCTACTGTAGCCAGTGGAGCAATAAATTCACTAATTGTTTAATGGTTTTGATATGTAAAATGGAATTTTCACAGATTTTTTTTATTTACTTTCAGGTAGAGCCTGTTACTCCAGATTCCCTCTTTCCTGATTGTACTTGGATTATAGGTAACCACTCAGATGAGCTGACTCCCTGGATTCCAGTTATAGCTTTAAAAAGCAGTCCCAAAACTAATTTCTTTGTTTTACCCTGCTGTCCTTACGATTTTAATGGGAAAAAGTTTATTCGTACAAACACTTCAGTAAGTGCATATTCAGATTATATGAGCTACATTCATAACATTTCAAACAAATGTGGATTTAACACAGATATTGATAAGTTAAGGATTCCATCTACTAAACGAACATGTCTGGTTGGGGTTAGAAAACATGATGATGATTATGACAATGTTGTGCATGATATGGCAGAGTATGTTAAGCAAAAACATGTAGTAATGTAGTACAGAGAAGTAATGTTGAGAAAGTAAGAAACTGCACAAAACTTGATAGAGATTTAATTACACATTTAGTTGGTAGTTGTGTAAATATACTTTTGTCAAAAGAGGACTTAATTCAAAAAACAAATGGAGAGTCATGGAACAGAGGAGCTGCATTTCAGATATCTGAATTAGTTAAAGAAATATCTAGAGATAATTTAAAGCAGCTTAAGCAAGAATGTGGTGGTCTTCAGACCCTTTTAAGAAATCATAGGTACTTATTCGAAATAGCAGGTGGTCTGGTGAGGCTTAGGTTACCTGTTAGTATTGAAGAAACAACAAAATATGAAGAGAAACCATGTTGGTTTTTTAAGAATCACCCCAATGGGTGTTTGTATGATAGTAGTAATTGTGGATGTAGTCATAAATAAAGTTTTATTGTTTAAATAATTTTGTTCTTTTTCATATAAAGGGTAATTCTAAACACTATAACGGATAGATGAATATGAATTTTTCAAGTAAATTTCTTGTTCTAATTTAGTCACTTTGTTCTAGATAGAAAATCCAAGTAAATATTATAATGTTAACTTTTTATTAACACAAAATAGTACAAAAACAAAGTGTTAGATATAAACATGAATATTATAGGCATTGTATAGTATTTCTAAAAGTATTCATCACCCAAAACCATTTCTTTATAAGACATGATTTCTAACAAGGCACCTCCTTTGGTTTCTGATTTAACCATACTGTCAATCTCTTTAAACTGTCCCGGATCAACAAGAAATACCATTGTGACCTGATCGTCTTCCCGTTCTTCATTTTCTATCTCAACACTTTCCATCTTGATAAGCTTCTCTCTTAATTTTTTGGCCTCTTTACCTTTAAAATTTACTTTTAATCTCATTTTGGCACGTTCTATAGGAATTGAATTTGATTCTTTAAGAAGTTTTATTACTGCCATGGCTTGAACTTTTGTGGGTTGATTTGGTTTTACTGAATAGTGGACATCTTTCATAGCTTTTTCAATAATTGTTACTGGATATGGCCTTTTAAGTTCAGGGTTTAAACATTTGTTGGCTACAGTTGTTGCAATATCTTTTAACAGCTGGTCGATTTGGCTGGCTCTTTCTTTATCGGACACCTGGAGCTCGCCTTTGGCTAGAATTTGCTTGCATATTTCACTTTGATTATCTATTCCGAAAGCTTTGATAAGATCTTCCTTTTTTGCAACTTGTCCTTTTGAAACATTTGTAAATACTGTGTGGGTTTGAAGAACTTCATCTATATCCTTTTCCCTGCAATAAACAAACAATTTGTTAACTTGTAAGTAATTAATTATGGTTTATTTCATCTCACAACCTTGCACAATGCAATGCTCTACTTACACCTGGTTTCGCCATGACACTACTTTATTTCTATAGCAAGCAATTTCAAAACGCTTTCCTGCCTTTTTCATTCGTACCACGGCAATATTTGTTAATCTGATCTGGTTTGTAGGGGTAAATATTTTACTCATTTCTGGTATATTTAGTTTCACTTTTTATTTTTAAAACAGGCCTTGATTTGTGAGGTTAGAGATAAAAAAATATATATTTTTAGACATTACCGGTAATGTAGACTTGTTTTTTTACTTTAATATTTCTTTGCTAGATGGCGAAACTAGTATTATCCTTTGTTGAACGTTTCTAGCCATTTTTATTGGCAGAAAAGATAAACAATCTTTAACGGTGAATTGTGATTGGCTGTGATAAGACAAGTATTGAACATGGCCGGGTTGCTTGACGTTTGTGTATTCGGTTGTCAAAAATGTGTTTTCCTACAAATATGTGAAATTTTTATAGTGTTTATTATGAAAAAAAACTCATGCATTTTGTGTCGTTAATTGTGCTCATTATTTTCACCTAAAATGGCCTTAGTGACAATTCAGAGAAGTCCCAGTTCCAGTAGTTCACCCAGTCAGGTATGTGTCATCAAAACACACTGTCGTTTTGATAAACTTGTTTTTAAGGATTTATTTACATTTTTTTGCGAATTAGTAAGCTTAGCTTAGGTGCCGCTACAAGATTTTTCTTCTTTTATTAAGATTTTAGTTTGAAACTTTTCTAATTTTTTCTGTAAATTAATATTTGTGTTTTTTACAAAAAGTCAAAAATAAAAATTTGGAGTATATCTCAAGGATATAATCTATCTTATCTTGAGTAATTTATATCCATGTTATCGTTTGCCAGAGAAATATTATTTTATATTATTTACACAGGGATAACAAATTCCAATACATTTGTGGTATTTGTTTACTTTATTAAGCTTATTAATCTCCTCTAATTAAAATGCAAGCTCCCTTTCGTATATTTTTTTTTAATGGTATTTGCATTTAAATGTTTTAAAAATGTTTATAACACACTGTTTTAAGGCTAAGGCTAAAATAATATTCCTGACAGAAGAATTAAGAAGAATGAAAAGAAATTGGGGATTTTAGTTCTTGGCAGTTGACGTATCGATCGATACTCAATTGTTTTGCGTAGGCGGGTGGTAAGTTATCGATATTACGACAGTATTAGAGAAATATTGCACAGTAAAATAAGGCCAGGCACTAATAATACCGGCCTTATTTTGACATCTGAGCTTGCGCAGATGCGTGGTAGGATAAGGACTCCCTTAATAAGTATAGTGCCTGGCTATATTTATGTCGGTCTTAGGTCGTGCCTTATGTTGGTCTTATTTTAACTTCGGAACTGTTCGTCTAACCGAACGGCTGCCGAGCACAAAATCGAATAATTTTTGGAAGTAAAAATACTTAAAACCTTGCTTTTATAAATGTATATCTTTAATTGTGATTTCAAGATTTCGTTTGAAACGGACCAATCAGAATATGTTTCTAAGTTCAATCCGATCGGTTTAATCGGATTCAGTTTAACGATGTATAATCTACTTATTTAGTCATATGAATAAAGTAAGCAAATGCTTTTACTTGAAGTCCGTCTCTGTTTGCTGCATTAAAGCTAAATTTGTTTATCTCAAAAAACTTAAGTAAAATAAAAGCATCTGCTTCTGTTTTATTCATATAAGCAATTGTCTCTGTTTTTCAGCAGTAAAATTCGTACATTTGTACAGAGTATTTTCCAACTACGGTGCAAACTTTAAAGATTGATTTTTTTGTCGTTATATGAAAACTAAAATTGCTTTAATTCTGAGAGTTCAAGTTCAAGTTAAAAACTAGGTAATTGTCTAGAAAGTGTCCGCTACTCCGTTTTTGACGAAATTGGTATACTTTTTGGGCGCTGATCACAAATCTGAAAGAAATTTTAGCGGAAACGTTTCGTTTTCGAGATATCCATCATCAAAGTTGTAATTTACTATAACCTTATTTTCACTCTATTCCGCCTTCTTTTTGCACAAAGTTCGTGTTATAACACTAAATTGGCACAATATTTCATTTAACATCAAAAAACATTTTGATTTTTTGCCTTTTTATATAACGAAACGTTTCCGACTAAAAATTCTTTTAGATTCGTAATCCGGGCCCCAAAAACTCACGTACACCAAATTTCGTCGGAGTTGCGGACACTTTCTAGACAATTACCAAAAAAAAAATGCAATGTCATAAAGAATAAACTTTAGGTATTTTGAAACTTGTTCGATATAATCAATGACAAATCGATTGCAGTCGTGTTTATTATCAGTAGTTATTTTGCTCATTTACTTCAAGGTCAAAAATGTTTTTTTCTTGTTGTCTATGGATACTTATTAGAATGTGTTAAAATGGCTTAAGTTTTGTTACGAAACGATACAAAAAATACAAGAGACTAGAAGGTTGTAGTTTTAGTTGCTTTACTTAATAAAAAAAAGGAAAAATCAAAATACTAAAAATATACTGGCTGTACTTTCCACTGAGATACTACTGGATCGAATACTGCCAATCTAGGGCTAATCGCCTTATTGCTTTAAAGAACTGTACCAAACTTCAACAAACTTGGTTTAATGATATTTCAGATATTTATAAAATAAGGAATTTTTAACTTGTATATGGCCTGTATCTCAAAAACGAAACAACTTCGGATATTTGTTAATAGGATTTTTCTTTTATATTAAACGATATAAAGAATCGCCCTTTATAGTTTCCTACCATAGTTAAAAAACACCATGTAGATACAATACATGGAATAAATCTATTGTAATTGTCTTAAAAGTTATGGCATCACCGATTTTGAACAATTTGAGATAATTAGCGTTTGTGCGCATGGTTTAAAGATTTAAGAATCAATTTTCCTTTTAAATTTTACTATTACAACATACAGTTCTTGTACGTGCACAACAGTTCTTGATAATTTTTTGACAATTTTAAATGTTATTTCAAACATGAAATGGCATGATTTATGTAAATTTTGATTTAGCTATTATTTTTCTTTTATTTTATGTTATAATTATTCTTAAATAAACTGAAAATCTTATAACTATCGAAAGTAGCCCTCGTATCGATCTTCGCCCTTCCTCTAACTAGTGCAGCTGTTTTCAGTCAGTGACTGACATTTGTTTTAGTTAGGATCGGCAACTTCGACCGAGTGTTGCTCGCGTTGTCTTGCAGAGCCTTGACTGACTTCGTTTGTTGATAATTTCAAATATTACAACAGTTTTGTTACTAAAGACTTGGTTCTTTCGGCATTTTATTAAAAAGCTGTGTGGTTTAGGTGCTGAACTATGTGTACAAACTGTTCACGAGTGGTTTAGGCTTGAAATTTGCATCTTAAATGTTTGACAAATTTGCCGGTTATTTGCCTACAGCACAATGTTGTACATTTTGCCGCCCCTGAGGAGCCAAAATCCACCAGCTCCCTGGAGTAATCTTATCTGTGCTAACGGAAATAATTCAACGGAAAATCTGGATAATCAAACGTCCGGTTGGAAAAATAACAACACGGCTAACAAGCCGCCGAAAATAAGGCTCAGAAATTTGCAAATTATTCCCAAGAAAGATGTGAGTCCAAACGTATTTTTTCTATATTTTATAGCATTTTTATTTGAGAATGACATAAAAGGGTTACCCATTGGTTAGTTGTGCTTGTAGCCATGGTAACACTCTTTTTACATCAATGCACTACAATTTGTTTTTGCTTTCGTCACTATCTCATATTGAAATGGCCCGATTATAGTTATTTTTTTTAAATACCCAGAATATGTGGGCAACGATTCCCGGATTAATATTGAACACATAAAAATAATATGACAAATTCCTAATTCCAATATTTCTACCGTCTGGTTAGACGGTCATGCAAAACTGTCAGATTGGCGGGGGGTCATGGTTAGTTCTGGTTAGTTAAGCCTTTTTTTATTTCTTCAATCTTTAGCTAAAGAAAAGGTACTGCTGTTTAATTTCGAATAATTAAAGCCAAGATTAAAGCGTTTAAATAGGGTTTTATTTAATAATTCTGTATGTCGGTTTGACGGAAACTGGTCATAATATTTTTATCTGTTCCACATTGATCTGTGAGATAGCGCATATATTATGGGACACCCTGTATAGTAACGTTTATTTACTTAATAAGTACCTCGGTTTTCATTAGACTTATTTAAACGTATCCTCTTCCATTTTCACTAAAAATAAAATACACATAAAAAAGAATACAAATAAGTATAAAAATATTTAGTATCCAGAAACCTTGTTTTTTTCTATTTAGCATTTTTATAGCTGGCGCCAAATTAATACGTTAACTAAAGCAAACAACTTCCCACTTTTTTACTTTTTACTCGCACTACCCACTGCATAATTTTTTACTCACACAGTTTAGACCTCGTTTGATTAACTTGCTAAGTTAAAAAAGGAAAAATCTAAAAAAGATCTGTATAGTTAATAGAATAATTTTTTATATGATATTTTGGTTTTGTCATTTTGATAGGGAATTTTAGACAAATTTGGTTAAACAAAGTCTGTTTTTTTCATATTATTAAATTTTAAATAAACATCTGCCTTCGGTTTAAAAATCTCACTGGTATAGATGGGCCCATATTTAATTCATTCTAAAAGCGATGCCGCCAAGTACACAAAAAATGATAAAGTAAACAAACCTTTTCTAATGCACATACCCTCGGACAGAGCCTGATTACATATTTTTAGATAAATAATAAAAAATACATTGCTAAAACACGTATCACCTACTTACAAAACATTCTCTTATTTCGCCTCTGCCTACTATAAAACCAGTAGCACGTGGCGTGGTACTAGAAACTCGTCGGGTTAAATATTTTTTGCTGCAATAAATCATTGTTCACAAAGGGTTTCTTTACTTTATCATTTTTGTGTACTTGGCGGCATCGCTTTCAGAATGAATTAAATTTGAACCCATCTTAATATACATACTATACTTTGGGCACAAGAATAAATATATTAACCAGAAGGATATCTCTTTTACCTTGAGCGGCGCAGGCTGTGACCTTCGAGGGCTACTAAACCGAAATTCTAAACCGAAATTGCCAGTGCAGTAGTGAAAGGCGAAGCAACGACTCGGTAACGGTCAATGTATTTTATATAGTTTATTGCGATACGAAGAGCGGATATACCAATTATTATTGACACAAGTTACCAAAAAGATACACTGCTAGAAACTAATTTCGTAAGATATTTTGCTGGATATCTAATTAAAAAATGTTTAGCTGTACATTCTTGCGAAATTTGTGAGGCATATTCAAAGGCATATCAAGATCTAGATGAAACGACTTTGTTTTGTTACCATAAAGCATATAAAAATGCTAATTTAGACGTATTTGGAAATTTGAAAATGCCTCACAATGACTTCGTAAAGTTTATTTCATTATTAGCAACTTTATTTCAAATAAATTTTAAAAGTATTGTAATACAAAAAAAATTAATTCAAAAGTTTGAAAATATCTGCAAAAATACTAGTTTTTACATCCTTGTGAAAATTTTCCAATTAATTATTTAATTAAATTATTCGGTAGAGTTAGATTGTTCCATACACTCAAATGTATAAACAAGAATTTCAAAAATGTTAAAAATAGAAAAATTGTCATATGGAAAAATAAATAGACACTTGTGTAAATTATACAATACATATTTTAAAAAACTGAAGCGTATCCAGAGTAAATATTATGATAGAAATGTCAATTGCCCAACGATTTTATTATTTGTCTGATTAATACCCCAGATTGATGAGAAGATTGGTGCGATCTGGTAGCTAGGACTTACCGAATTATTTTTTAGCTTTTAGTACAATAAAACCGTTTAACATAAAAAGTTTTTTTACATAATTTATTTTCAAGTTTTTAGTTTTGTTGTTAGTTGATTCTATATTGAAGTAGTTGTGGAAAATATGTAATTCGCCATTTTGCAGCAGCGTCCATCTTGAATTTTATTTTTTTATAGTGAGCTCTATTCTACCAACCAAGCTCTTCCATTTGATACCCATATTGAGGTATTTGTGAAAAAAAAATGTAATCCGCCATTTTGTGGCGGCGGCCATCTTGATTTTTTTATAGTGAGCTCTATTCTACCAACCAAACCCTTTCATTTGATACCCATATTGAGGTAGTTGTGAGAAAAAATATGTAATCCGCCGTTTTGTGGCGGCGGCCATTTAGGATTTTAATTTTTTTATAGTGGGTTCTATTCTACCAATCAAGCCCTTCCATTTGATACCCATATTAAGGTATTTGTGAAAAAAAAATATATAATCCGCCATTTTGTGGCTGCGGCCATCTTGGATTTTATTTTTTCATAGTGGGTTCTATTCTACCAATAAAGCCCTTTAATTTGATACTTATATTGAGGTTGTAGTAAAGTAATATGTAATCCGCCATTTTGTATCGGCGGCCGTGTTGGATTTACAATCATAAAGAATATGTTATATTGTATTGTCATCAAGACTAAGGAAGTGTACCAAATTTCAGATCGATCGGTTGTCAGGAAGGGGGTCAAATTTCAATTACTAGATTTGACCCAAAAAATAATTCCAAATAAATAACAAACAGGTCAAGTAAAACCGTTTAAAAATAGTTTTTTACATCCTTGTGAACAATTTCCAAATAGTTATTTAATTAAATGGTTTGTTACAGTTAGACTATTCCATACCCTCAAATGGATAAATAGAAACTTCAAAAATATAAAAATAAAAAATTGTCATATGCAAAAATAAATAGGCACATTTCATAATAATTATTAATATATCTCAATACGACATATTATTAAAGCATCTGTTTTATTTGATTGCATAGATGTTATAAAATGCATTATAATAATATTAAAATATAATTTTAAGAGATAGGCGCCTAAACATGTTAATTTCTTAGGTACGCTCATGAAACGCCTGCAAAATATGCAGTTCGAGGTCATGAGACCCGCTAGGAGACATCAAAGAAGCCGCCTTCGAGATATCCTTCTGGTTAATATATTTATTCTTGTGCTTTGGGCATATTGATAATGAATACCTAATATATAGTAAGAACATTTTAAAAGCACAAATTCGGTACCCTTTGAAAATAATACAAAAAACATAAAAAAGGCCGCCTGCAATCGGACTATTTTATACAAAAGCGCCGCTATCCTTTACAGCGACGCGCCGATACACTATGGGATAGAAATCCATTATTTTGGCCAAAAAGCAACTTTGAAATTTTAATGGCTCATGCTGTGTATTTCAAAGTAGATACTCCAAACTACATGTACACGAAATTCTAAAAGGATATGGCGACTTCTATTGGGGTAATAGGAAACTTGAAAATGTATTTTAAGTAAACATAAATATACAACATTTAATATATTTAGTTTATTATTAGCCTTGTTTACTAAAAAAAGTAAAAGAGTTTAAATAATAGGAGCTATTGTTGTGTTTCCGATGCAGTCTCTGCTACTTTTGTCAAAGATTTTTTTACCTTTTTCTTTATCAGTTTTTGTACTTACAATTGCCTTCCTACTTTTTGCTACTTCTGAGTGTAAGGACAGATACAAGATTTTTTTATAATTTACAAGGTTTTCCATTTTAAAATTTAATATGTTTTGTCCTACACTGTATATCCTAAAAGATAAAAGCATTCCGATGAAAGATATGGATTCCACAGAATCTACCCAACAAAACAGTGTTTTTTATTTATTTTATAGGTTAAAAAATAAAAAAGTTGGGAAGATGTATCTCTATTACGCTTCCAAGAATAATTTAAAATTATTTTTAAGATTTGGATGGTCATATTTCCGAAACTAATTGAGATAGACACATCAAATGTAGAATGTTTTTAAAGCATTTTAAAAGATTTTTTGGTGGTGATATAATATTCAGGGTATTCCATTTAAAAAATTATGCCTATTGTCGTACCCTGTATATCATATGAGATAATAATCATCGGATTACTGATTAGAATACTACTGAATTAACCAAACAAGCTAATATTTTAGTTTATTTTGTATTTACAATAAGAAATAATAATGTTAAGGGGGGTGTAAATTTATAATAACATATAATAAGTTTTAGGTTTCCAAAAAGCATTTGTAATAATTTATAATATTTTTCCAGTAAAAAGCACCCCATTTAAAGTTAGATTGGGAAGTTTCAGAATTTTGACCAAAAAATAATTTCTATCCCATAGTGCGATGACCAGCTGCATCAACCGGCATATCATAAAAGAAATATAGCAAAGGCGGCCGCGAAGACAAGCATGTCGATTTATTTGCTTTAAACTTTTTTGTGATTTTTTTTCTTATCAAAGAGCACCTAATTTACATTTTTAAACTGTTCCTTCTATACCTGAAATATGATTCTGAATAACGATTTTACTTCTTGATAACCCCTGTAACTATCATTTTTCCACGACCAAAACTCGCTATAGCTGCCAAGTCGGCCATGCGATGCTTCGACCAGATTTTGTTCTGCACGGATTGTTATCGATCGTTCGTTCACTGGATGATCGAATCATCGACATCTAGATCGACATACATTTGCAGACCTCGATACGTCTCTCGTCTTCGGTGAGCTCTTCCTCGTTCCATTCAATCTAAAACCCGATCGCGAGACATTAGGAATGGCATTTTGTGTTGTTGTTATCTTAGGCTCGTTTTCCGCATTGTCTTGATGGTTACGAATCAGATTTTTGTTGTTTAAATGTGCGAAAAAATGCATGCATAATAAAGATGTTTGTTATTTGTTAATGTTAACCCTTAACTGGTCAGATCTAAATTTCTGTCACTAAAGGTGACATAGGGTGTGGCAGACTCCTGAGATTCCCTATATTGTAATTCACGTAGTATAAAATATTTTTGATTTTTAAATTTTTAAATAAAAAGTTTATATATTTTTTCAAACATTTATTATACAGGGTAATTCAACAATCGATCACGAAACTTAAGGAGGTGATTTTACTTGACAAAATAAGGGTAGAGCTTTATATAATCTTTTTTCAAAATGTCATTCGTTTTTCAGTTACAAGCCGTCAAAGTTCAATTTTTATTTTGTTTTTTCGCCATATTGCATTTATTTTTTACCCAATCCAGTTGATATTTGGCACAACTCGTGCTTTGCAGATTCTAAAATTTTAAGACAAAAGTACTTTTTAATACCGCCAGAGGGCACTTTACCTAAAACTTTAAATTTATTTACATCATAACTTTTTATTTTGACAGATATCGCAAAGCTGGGGCGCCATTTTATAGACAATCAAAAACTTAAAAAATAAGGTACTCTTTATGAAAGTTGATAAACCTCACCGTTTAGACACCAATAGACATCAAAGTTTTCATCAATTTCAATCAGACTACCTACGTACATACAGGGTGTCCAGTAACTCAACCGACAAACTTAATCAAACGATTCTACAACAAAAAATAAGAAAAAAACTTCATATAAAAAATGTCCTAAACGTCTTAGTTTTTGAACTACGGGGTGTTAAAAATTAAAAAAAAGTTTGTTTGTTAGGTTAAAAATTGAGTTACTGGACACCCTGTATGTCTGTAGGTAATTTGATTGAAATTGATGAAAACTTTGATGTCAATTGGTGCCTAAACGGTGAGGTTAATCGACATTCATAAATAGTACCTTATTTTTTAGGTTTTAGATTGTTTATAAAATGGCGCCCCCAGCTTTGCGATATCTGTCAAAACAAAAAGTTATGATGTAAATAAATTTAAGGTTTTAGGTAAAGTGCCCTCTGGCGGTATTTAAAAAAGTACTTTTGTCTTAAAATTTTAGAATCTGCAAAGCTCGATTTGTGTGCCAAATATCAACTGGATTAATTAAAAAGAAATGCAATATGGCGAAAAACCAAAATAAAAATTGAACTTGATGGCTTGTAACTCGAAAACGAATGACATTTTGAAAAAAATTATATGAACCTCTACCCTTATTTTGTCAAGTTGAATTACCTTCTTAAGTTTCGTAATCGATTTTTGAATCACCCTGTTTAAAAAAAGAATTATACAGAATTAAAGACATAACGCAGCCTTAGCTAAAAACGTGAATTAAAATGTGGTCCCTCTAAAAATATTTTTGCTTAAAATACAAATCAAATCATTATTTTGGGCATGAATGAATCTTCAGTGGTGATAAATGTACAAGAAAAACATTAATAACATCTCAGCCCAAAAGTAAAATACGTGCAAAACGTAAAATATAGTGAATAATTTATACATCTATATCGCTGTTTCAACAAAAGATGCGACATTTTTTTGAACACTGCAACCATATGGGCTTTTGCAGCTAAAGCACAAAAATGCTGTCAATGTTTGGCAGGTTTATTTTCAGAACATCCACTTTCGGGAATGTCTTGGATACGATGGATACTTTGTCTTAGATCTCTTCTAAAGGTTAAATGTGAACCTTCTAATCATGCAATATTTAACTAACAGATTAGCTAAATTTTTAATAAATAGAAAATCTATTAAATACCCCTAACATTTAAGGAAGAAGTCTGAGTCTGACAGACCCCACGTCACCAGTTAAGTGTTCACGGCGTGTAAAAATAGACAAATTGAAACATCTGAATTAATGAAAAATACCATTACACTCTACTTTCTATGAATTATTTATTAGGTATACAAAAAAGAACTCCATTTTTTCCCTATTTTTATTAGTTGCTTAGATATGACCCACTGCTCTATGCTGGTTTGGGCACTTCTTGTTAAGGCACCTAATAAAATTTTACCTGACCTAACTCTTTTTTCTGGTTTGGTCACCTTGACAAAAATACATAATTACTTCTTTTTATTTAGTACCCTTTAGATGGGCTTATTTAGTACCCTTTAGATGGGCTTAAAATAATTTTATTTAGTACCCTTTAGATGGGCTTGGTCCTGAGCCCTACTGTGGTATTCCATCATGCCAGGTAAGGTCATCCATTAGATCATGGATTATGAGGGAATCACAAGACTGGTGGAGGAGAACACCAGGACAGCGTCAGGAGAAAGTGTTCATCAAGGCTTACTCGCCAGAATTTACAAAGACCTTCTGAATTATAACCGGAAGGCAGTAAGAATAATAGTGGGTCAACTGACAGGTCATTGCAGACTGAATAAACACATGGAAACTATGGGCCTGGCAGAAGAAAACCTATGTAGGTTCTGCCAGGAGGAGGAAGAAACCGCAGAACACGTATGGTGCTACTGCGAAGCCCTTTGTCGTCTGCGGTTTGCAAGGCTGGGTGAAGAAAAACCTAAAGCGGCAAGATATACCAAGGGGCCAGTTTCAAGCTTGTGGAGTCTGATTAAACAGACCGGCTTGGATAGCGTGCTCTAACCTATGGACGGAGGACACACAATAAACCTGAGCAGTTTGCAGTGTTAGAGGATATGCATTCCACCTCCTAATCTAATCTAATCTAATCTAATCTAATGGGCTTAGAATTCTTAGGTGGATTTATAAAGTGGGCATTAGTCTTGGGTTTAATTAAGAAATTTAAAAAAAGAAGATTTAACTAACCTGAACTAACCATGACCTATACTCTGTAATAAAAACAGAACTAAGTATTATCATGCAATAGGACTGATACTGATTTAAGGGTCTTTACACATGGGTTTTATTCAAATTTGTATTTGGCTAATGCGCATTACAGCGCCTATGTAAACTTAGAATAAATATGTCTGTCTATATTATTAAATTATATGCACACCTTTAGGGTACCAAGCAAGAAGAAATAATTATGCATTTTTTCCAGGTGACCAAGCCGAAATAAAAAAAGGTTAAAAGAGGTAAAATTTTATTAGGTGCCCAAACAAGAAAACACCTACCTACTACACCTCTCGCTACACCTATAACAACGTTGGGGTCTAAATATCTTTAAAACAGCTTAAGCTGTGTTTACTATTTTCGGCATTTGGTTGTTTTTACGATGTATGTCTAATTGAACAGTAATATTAGCACTGCTACCAGATTTGAACAAAAATGCCATGTTGTCATATCTCGGCAACTGGTAATGATTGGGTTTTGAATATTTTTAATCTTACTATAGTTGAATAGTTGGTACGCCCATTTTGTTGCAATCAAAATAAATGGAGTATTCTATTTTAAATAACTAAAATTTAATGTGTAGGGCAAAATTGGGAAATCTGGCAACAATGCTTATATCACGGTTCAAATCTACTTGCTCAATTTCGAAAACGCAGCTTAAGCTGTTTTAGAAAAATTTAAGCGCATCTGTACTTTTTGCATGTTGCGTTGTCATTTCAAAGTTAATAAACTTATGACTTATAACTTTGGCCAGCCCAATTTGTTGGGATTAAAGCAAATGGGGCATTCTATAAAAAAAAACAAAGAAAACAAATACGTGTAGTACAAAACTGGAAAAGCAGTGGTGCCGATATCACTGTCAATTTTTTTTATATCCGATACCTTTAATATATCAAATTTTCTAAATGCAGTTTAAGCGGTTTATAAGATAGTGTTTAAACGCTGTTAGTTAAACACCTCTACGTCATACAAGAGCATCAAAATACCCCAAACACACTTGGCATCGACTACAGAAACCCTATATCTACAATTAGCGGTAGCTAGTTATTCTGTGCTACAATTAAGCGATGCCTATGGTAAAAAATACATGACAAGTGGGTGCTTTTGTATGTAAACATTTGGTTGTTATTGAAGTAGCTCTGTTGAACTTACAGCGTTCGTACTTTACTAGCCGACCCCTACCCACTCCCTTGGGCGTTAATTATATTTTTTTCCGATCTTTTTGTATAATTATAATAAAATATAGCCTATAGCACTCCTAAATAGTGTAGCTTTCTGATTTTAAAAGCATTTTTATCATCGGTTCAGTATTTCCAAAAATTAACCTTTACAAATTTTACCTCTTTATTTATAATATTAGTATTAATGAATATCAAAAAAAAAAAAATAAATAAATAAATAAATACTAAAAATAAGTAAATTTGTTGTTTTTTTATTCTTATCTATATTTATATAAAACAAAACATCTGCAGCCGCAGGGAGTCGAACCCGGCCGACCTGCGTGACAATCGAGCATTCTACCAGTGGACCACACCGGTGCTTAAACTTACTTACAAACTTAATGTCTTTATAATATTAGTATAGGTTGATATACATATGTCATTAATATTCTCTAAAATTTTTGTTTATTCATTATAAATTATAACCTATAGCACTTCTGAATAGTGTAGCTTTCTGATTGTGAAAGAGTTTTTATGATCGGTTTAGTACTTCCGAAGATTAGCCCTTACAAAATTATAGTTTATCCAAGATAGCCGACCGGTGCCCGCTTCGTTGGGCGTTAATCTGAACTTTTTGTGCAGTGCAAGTTACAAACTTTACCTCTTTATAATATAACTTTTTACTAAATCAGTATACTTATCAAGGTAAAGGAAAAAATAATATTTTTTGTTTAATTAAGTAGTACCAATTTCGTAAATTAACTTTTTACAAAACAATTTAAAGATACATTTATCTTATAAAAGAGCACTCACCTTATAGAGGGTTTCATTTATCTTATAAAAGAGCTTTCACCTTATAGAGGGTTTCATTTAACGTGGCCATGCATATGAATGACTTCTCTTTTAGGAGAACTGACTTTAGAGCCCAAGGCGCCAGACTCCAGACAAACAACCCCAATATCTCCATAAATTTTAAAGGAAAGGGTCCACGAACCTAATTTCTAAAGGCTGGAGTTACAAAAAGGCATTAAGGAGAGTGCTACCACAAGATAACATTTTTGTTTATTGTAAATAGTTTTCATCGAACGTATACAGGGTGTCGCTAATTAATGATACTCAGCCACAGAGTACAGTTTCCTTGTTTCAAGGTTTAACCGAACATACCTATGTTCTAAGGTGGTTAATAAGAAAAATACGAAAAAAGTATTTGTGATTTATTTTGGCAATTTTTAATGCGTTTTAAATATTTTACTAAAACTGGGTACTGTGGCGTACCTAGAGCTATTGGGGCCCGGGACGAAAAGCAAACTTGGGACCGTTTTCAGTCAACCATTTCTTGTTTTTAAATTTTTGACAACCAAAAAAAAAAGATCCTTCTCTCCCTCCAACTGGGCCCTTCCTTTCAACTTAACATGATATACTTTGCCAAAATGGGGCCTCCTGCTTTTTGTATGTTGCTACCCAAAGAAACAGAAATACTTCAAAACAACGCTCCTAAAACCCAATATGTACCATATTTTATATGAGAACCACCGTTTGGGGCCCCCCGCCTCCCTCTCTGTACCCTAGTGATTGGGTATATGGGGTTTTTTTGACAGGAAAAATTCAGGTCTTATGTTAATGAGTTATGAGAAAAACGCAAAAAAAATATTTTCATCATTTTCTTTCTCCGAAACGGCTGATACTTCAAAAAACATTTTAGAAATGTCTACTTTTGTTTGACTTATGATTGTTTAATAGTGTGTTTTTTGATGTTTTACTTTTTTTATATCTTTGGACAATCCACGAAGGCTGAAAGCCTAAATACTAACGTACCGTGGGTGTCTTAAGCAGGGTAAGAGGAAGTTTGTTAACACGGGACTTAAAAACTTGAAGATTTGGGGGGAAGGAAAGACCTCCGCTGGCAGTAGGTTTCACAGTCTAGAAACTCTAGGTATAAAAGCACGAACGAAATGGGAAGTTCGGGGCCTGTCCAATTGGACCGTATAGGGATGCATACGTGCGGCACCACGAGTATCTCTGTTGGGAGCTGCAAGAGGAGGGACTATACTGGATAATTCGTCGGTGCAGAAGCCGTAAAAGTATCTATAGAAGAGCGATAGATCTCCCACAGCTCGACGATGGGCAAGAGAAGGAAGTCTTTGAGTAAGTAAAGGATCATTAATAAGACGAACAGCCCTTCTTTGAATGGTATCAAGCATGCTGAGGGTTGTAGGGAATGCCATTCCCCAGACATGAGAACAATATTCCAGAGAGGGTCGAATTTGGGACACATACAAAGTGTATAAATTGGAAGGAGAATAATACTTTTGGCTCGGAAAAGAAATCCAAGCTTTTTTGAAGCCGCGGTGGCTATAGATACAATGTGTTTATGTCAGTTAAGGTTATTCTCAAATGTGACGCCTACAAGGTTAAATGTGTCCCCGCTCTGCAAAACCTGGCCACTCATAAGCAAAGGGTGAGTGTTTGATGATTTTTTCGCGACAAGGAACATGATTGTCTTTTGGATGCACAAAATTGAACGAGATTTTTGGTGCCCCAATCCAATATCAAATTGAGATCCTGTGAAAGAGATATCTTCATCGCCCTGCGTTTGCTTTCCAAGTCGGGTTGAGAGATTGGTTTGGGAACCTGAAAAGTGGAGTGAAGGGTACTATCGTCAGCATAACTATGAATGGGATTGGTTGTGGAAAAAGAAGGTCGTTGATTGGAAGAAGAAACAAAGTTGGTGCTAGTACTGAACCCTGAGGCACTCGAGCATTAATTTCGTGAAAGCTTGAAGAGTGGCCATCAACAATGACTGATATACGTCGATACTTCCAAACTTTTTAACTCTTTGTGAATTACGATACGTAATATCTAGAAACAAAAAAGGTTGGTCAGGTTAACCCCCTGCCTTAAAAGTAAGAGGTAATTTGTTATGTTCTGGTACCTAATTTCATATAATAATTATTAAAGTACATTTACATCTGACATGTATTGCATGATATTTATGTCAGATATTAATTCTGGCTAATGTAAACAATCAAATATTTATGTCTGATATAAATTTTTAACCGTTTACATTAGCTAGAATTTTTATCTGACATGCAATAAATGTCAGATGTAAACGTACCTTTAAAATATTTGAATTAATACACAAGTGATTTTCAGCAAAGTGGACATATTTTGTTAGATCGATTTTCGTACTTTCATATTAATGCCCTGCGCAGTCCTGCATCATTTTAATACACTTAAAATATCTAAATCTATAGAAATAATAAAAAAAATAAAATTGACAAAAATCATTTTTAATAAAATGTGGACATGTCCCTTTTAAATAAACACTCCTCCTTTGATTTAAATTAAATCGTGATTTAAATCAATTATTTTAAATCCTTTAAACGCTCGTTTCCTCATTTCAAGATTGAATTTTAAGACAGCAACGTCGACAATATGAATTCATTATTGTAACAGCTTAAAGCTAAATATATAACTTTCAACCTAAAAATAGCATTTAAAAATCACACAAATCTAGGTGGATATCGAGACACACCTGTTTATAAGTAAAAGAAATTATAAATTAATATCTGGGATTGTAGAATAAATCCTTTTCTGAGTTATGCAAATGTAAACAGACAAAGAAGTGAAAGATTTATGGTGATTTTATTATTTTGTAACAGTTTGTTAACTGTTTATGCAAATTTGCACTAGCCTATTTAATTATAAACTTGTTGCTATTAATTTGTTTATGTCTCGTATGAAGATAAGTGTTATTTGACGGTTTCCTGTGATTTAATTACATGTAAAATTGCAAAAACATAATTTTGTAATAGTGATCGGCCGATACAATTTTTTTGCCGAAACCGATAATCGGCCTTTAGTTGCACATTTTTAAAAAGCTTTAGCTATTCAATTGAATTCATGAATACAAGTAAAAATTGTCAACAGAGACAACGCTGTAAAGCATTTTTAGTCAAATACTGGCATCGCCGCCTTTAACACAATGCAACAAAAAGTTTTAAAGTATTTTTATGCATTTTCATTAATAAAGGTGTTTAAATTTTGTTTTCAAGATAAAAAAATATTTTTGTACCGCCATATCACCCTAATTTTTGACTTTTGACCCCGTGTTTATAAAGCAAACTACCTTTTATTCTGAACAAGGAATTACCTCCTAAAGTTTTTCGCATTTGTATAGAAACATACTGTATATCAGACGATTTAAAATCAGCTGTACGGTACTGATATTTCTTTCTAACGCGAAAATGAGAACGCAATTTTTCTGTTACGATATTTTTTATTAATTAACTGCCCCTCTAAATCATGTTAATAGGGTCTCTATTGGAATGCGAATTATAAATAACTTTACCCTACAGCAAAAAAGAGGGTAAAGTTCCTTTTCGCCTCATTACTTGTGTACACACGATAAACCCTCAAAATTATACGATACAGAAAGTCGGCGGGCGTCGGTTTCCGAACAAAAAACGGCTTAAAAGCGACGCCGACGTCTCGGAGAAGTTCCACGCAATAAAATGTTTGATGACAGTTGCCTGGTTATATCCGGAAAATAGCAGAATCCATATATAAAGGGTGTTTTTTTAACGATGATATAACTTTAATCTATAAAAAATATGAAAGTAAATATATTGTGATCGAAAGCATAATGCTATGTAAAAGAACAACTTACATTACATTAACGTTTAAAAATTATTTGCGGCATGTGGCCACCGCGGCAGTCTACCAGATAGGCTATTCTTTTAGTCCAATTTTGAGTAACTTTTTCGAGTACTTCCGGTCGTATATCATGAATAACACGAGTAATGTTGGCTTCTAAGGCTTCTATCGTTGCTGGTTTATCAGCATACACTAATGACTTGACGTAGCCCCACAGAAAATAATCTAGGGGCGTCACATCACAGGATCTGGGTGGATAGGTAACAGGTCCATTTCACGAAAAACCTTGTTTGCAACAAGGCGATAGTTTCGTACGCCGCGCCGTGTGGCATGTAGCGCCATCCTGTTGTATCCACATCTCGTCTGGATCAATATCATCCAAATTTTGAAACAAATATTCATGAATCATGGTTCGGTAACGTTCTCCATTGGCCGTAACGTTCTGTCCAGCCTCATTTTTAAAAAATAAGGTCCGATGATCCCATTAGCATGTAAACCACACCACACGGTCACTTTTTCTGAATGTAATGGAGTCTGTTGGATTTCCTGTGGATTAGCATCACACCATATCCGGCAATTTTGTTTATTCACAAATCCAGAAAGCCAAAAATGAGCCTCGTCGCTAAACAGAATCTTACGATAAAACAACGGGTCACCTTCCAGCTGTCCTAATGCCCAGTTGGCGAAACGACGACGCAAGCCATGATCTTGCGGCTTTAATTCTTGCACCAGTTGGATCTTATAGGGGTATAGATCAAGATCTTTCCGCAAAATTTGCCAGGTAGTTGACGGACAGAGCCCAACTTGTTGCGACCGACGACGAATGGATAACTTTGGATTCTCTTCCACACTTTCACGCACAGCGGCAATATTTCTTTCATTACGCACATTCCTTCGACGTAGTGGTGTTTTCACATCGTGTAAAGAGTATGTGGTACGAAATCTATCCACAGTACGACGAATTAGTAACTCAGATGAACGATAGTGTGGCCCATAAAATTCACGAAGTCTTCTATGAGTCTGGCGAACTGATGACTGATTTTCAAAGTAAATTTGGATAATTTGGTAACGTTGGTCAAGCGTAAGTTTATTCATGATGATTTGCCAAAGTATACTGAAAATAAATTTTATGAACAGTGTCAGATTGACAGTTAAGTCTGACAGTTGTTGCCATGTAAAGTTCTATCCAACCTAAAAAGACACCCTTTACAAGATGGAATAAATTTAAGGTATCGTTCCGTAACACCTCGTATAAAAAAACATGTCGTCGTTTTATAGCTTTTTGTTGACAATCGAACGTAACTATGGTTACAACTACGACCAAACTTTAGTTGTCAATGTCTTCAACACAACAGCACACGGGTCAAAATTATACTAACTGCCGAAGGTTTTCCATCGCTCTTTTATACTAACGAGTAGGAGTCTAGAACACTCCAGATATATCTGGTAAATTCTTTAAGTAGAGGATCCAATAAAAGTTTTAAACGGCTAACTTGAGCGTTTCCGTAAACCTTCAAAAGTTTTTAAAAAACTGGGAAAAACCAAGTTAAAATATTCACATAAATTACTAAAAACTTAATTAAATCACTTTCCATCGAAATTTGTTTTATGTACGTTGTTGGCTTATAGACTTTACAAGAATTTAGACCTTTTTCCAGATAATGTGGCTAAACAAATTGGTGTAGTATAGCGGGATGAGGGCAGGCATATGAAAACATATTGTATTTATTCCAAGTTTTCCTGGCTGGATTGCCCCTTTATCAAGGGCCAATATTCTACGAGGACTCACTGGCTTTCAACATTTTATTATCTAACAAAGATCTAACTGAAAGTTTTAGTCTGAAAAACCACCCTAGGCAGCACAAAATTCTTGTCAATTTCGTGTTATTGAGACCTCGTAGAGTATTATATATAATTAGGGATGTAATATTACCGGTAATTTAAAAATTGGTAATATTACCGGTTATATCTTGTAATATTACGGTAACATTAGTAATTTAAAAAAGAACAGCTTCTTAAGTAATACAAGTCCTTTTATTTTAACACTGTAAAAACATTTTTTTGGGTCTTCATTTTTCATTTGTGATAGTTTTGTGTAGTTTCACATGTAGGGCGCCAAGTGATTGAAAGAGAGCACGATTTAACAAGCGGGGACCTTTTTTTGCTCTTTACTGTATTTTCTCCACAAAAGTGAAACCCGAGGGGGCGGCAAAGGGCAGTTTTTTCCCCCACCCCCTTGAAAAAAAATTAGGATCCGGGTCTGCGTAATAGAGTGGATAATGGTAAATAATTCTCATTATCAACCCTAATCTCGTTATCTTATTCTTCTTTATCTTTCGTTAATTGAGTCAAGTCTAAAACTTTGAACCCGATATCTTCTATTTCTATATTTTTCTCAGTAGATTTTATTATTCTTAAATAATCTTTATTTAGTAAATTATAATTATGGGCAGCATAAGTTAGTTTTTCAATCTTTTCCACGGTAAGTCTGTTTCTTTTGTGCCGATGAAAAAATGTATAATTTCTAAACTAGGTTCTAAAGGTTTTTTCAGTTGCGGCTGTTGACGATGGCAAATTTAAAATGTTTAGTCAATCTACTTATTTTAGGACTGCGGGTCTATTCTCGTATCTCACTTCACAATGTCGAATGCGTGATCAATGAAATGTCGCTCAAAAAACAGGTTTTAACTGGTTTTTCATGCGAGAATCTATCAATGTCGAACGTGACACTAGTATTCGTGATTCGAGAATTCCCGGCCTGGAGCAAATTCCTGCCCACCAAACAGGCCCAGACATAGATTTTTCGTTGGAAATGACGAATTCCTTAGCAAAAATATTACCACCTCTAATTTTGTACTGTGCGAGTGCTTCCATAATAATATCTACTTGCAAAGAAAACTTTGGATGACGCCTTGCAGTTTTATAGATGAACATTGCAATCAAATTTTTAGCTTTAGTTGAATTGTCGCCGCGTTGATTTGGTTAGAATATAGAGCGGAAAAAACAGCATTTCCAATGTTACCGATCTTGCGGTAATATTACGTAATATTACCAAACTTACTGGCAACATTACCTCGGTAATATTACCCTTTACATCACTATAAACCGGATCAACTAAATAACATAACACATAGGCAATGTGGAGGAAAAGAGACAGTCAAGGTGAATAGGGGCATGTAAACGATTCTGATTGGATGACGCACGTACGTCCATTGTTGTTGCTTTACTGGCCGATATACCTTTAACTAATGCTTATACAAAATAATCTACGAGGCAATTTGTGCGGGAATCACCATTATTTTTAATATAAAGAAAGCCACAATAATACCCATGTATATGCAAATACCGGGTGATGCATCGCCGGGCGGGACATAGTAAATCCCATGTAATTTTTGTAACAGTGCAGTTTTCGAATTTATTTACAACAGCTTTCCGTAGCGTATTATTTTGTTTTATTTGGTACATCTAGCGCCGTCTAGTGCGCAGTGACTTAATTGTCGCAAACCAAGCTAAAAGGTTCCAGTGGCCTAGAACCTTCTGTGAGCCTAAAAAGCGTTTTATTGGAGGACGCTACCCTGACTTTGTTCTTCGAGCATATATCTACTAGAGGCTTCGCTAGCTGTTAGTTTTAAGCTTTAATTAATATATATTTTAAGATTTTTGTGACCGGTTAATATTTTTGTGGTATACGAACCTTCCTCGAGCCCATGGTTTTGATGAGAGCAGCGACATTTCACATGTATCTTTAAATCTTTGGCCTGTGGTAATCGTCAGAATTCGAATACGTCACAGAGTCAAATCGCAAAATTCGCCTGACGAAGTGACAGATTTTGGCCGGAAATTTTGGGAACTTCAAATGTCACTTTCTGCCTACCGGTGCTACGAATAAGAAGGCAATTTGTGATGTCATAAGAATTTCCGAATTATCTCTGTTAAAAATCACGAATCCTTGTCCATCTTTAGCCTAAAAGACCAGCCCGGTTTCTACGTTCTACGTTCTACTCTCAACGTTTCTACGTTCTACTCTCAACGTTTCTACGTTCTACTCTCAACGTTTCTACGTTCTACTTTCTACTTTCAACCTTCATCTTTGCCTCAGCTTTTGTTCTTCAAATTCTATCTTGTACTTTCAATCAGTACCTTACGCTAAGGAAGCAAGATTTTATGTTGCCTGTCTGTTGTGAGGCATACCACAACCTACCCTGCGAGCTGCCCCCTTTGTGATCTATGACCAGCAAATACCACTTGTCTGAATCCCAAGTGTAGGCCCCAGCCTACAACCAGTGCGAGAATACCACACCGACACCCAGTGGACCCTTTTACAGAGGATATCAGATAAGTTGATACACATATGAAGTCTTTAAAGTACGTCATTTAATATTAAAACACCAAATCAACATATTGCATCGTGAACAAAATCAACTAGTAAATTAGCTTACATACTTAATTTTTTGACTTTAAATTAGTTATATTTGTAAAGCGGTGTAAAATGTTTGCAAACGTTAAGCGCTAGAACCCTCTTTTGTTTCTTTTTAATGATTAGTACTCATTCTTCAAAACCAAGATTCTTAAATAAAGAACACACACTTTTATACGTGAGTCTCTTTTATTTTGTGTTGGAGCCTGTTTGTTTTGTTTTAGTTTACCTGAGGAATTACCCTTCAGTAGTTTACCAACACTATTCATAACTTCAGGTGGCGCCCATATATAAATACCTTTTAGTGGTAAACTATAATAGAAGGGCTTTCAAATTATTAACTTATTAATAAAATTGTCAACTCTGTAATTTCTGACACTGATACAAGAGTTAAAGGAATCTTTAGGTTATTTAATCCACGACCTACGTGCCCCGACTGACATTGAGCTAGTTTGAAGGTATTTTGCCCCAAAGCAAAGGCTAATTTAACATCTTAAATTAGGCAATCTAATAATGTATTCTTAGCCCAATTAAGTAACATTAAAAAGTGACGCAGCAACGTGGGACCTGATCATTTAAGTTTTTTTAATTAAATATTCCTTTTGACTTCTTGTAGCCAGTGACTATACAGGTTGTCCAACACAAAATAAATTGTCGGTTAAAAAATTATTTTTTAATTTTTTGAATTTTTTTTTGAGATTTAATTTTACAGGGGTGTACTAATTTTATTCTTGACATTTAATTTTTTATTTGAGTTTAAATTTTTTTAAATATTTTATTGCTGATTAATACTTAATTGCCTTATATTTTCTTACCTTTATGCATACTGGTTTTGATTATTTTATTGCTCGTGTAGGTTTACATGGTGTTTATTTTTTTTGAAGTTTTAGTGACTCGTGTTGTTTCACATGAGTATATTTTTTATCTTTTCTTATGATTTTCGAATTGACTTGTAAGTCTTGAAAACTTACAGGGTGTATTTAGTCAGGTACAGATTACCTGAGTTCAAGAAAATATTTTTTTTAAATTTTTCTTGGTAAATTCTTAGAATTTTTTTTTGGTGAATCCCTAAATTTTTCTTAATTTACTTTTTCTTATAGAGAGATTTTGTTAGCCTTTTATGATGTGTACTATTGAGGGTGAACTCGACCCTGTTCTTTTAACTGAATCTGAACTTGATTATGAGATCAGGATTCGGCATATTCGCTTGTCCACTCGTTCTAAGGATAACTTAGAGGTTAAGAGGACAATTCTTTCCGGTTATTTAGTTAAAAACAATGGTAATTTCGATACTTTAACGGATGATGAGTTTGATTTATTACACGAAACAAATTTTATTTCGATAACGCTTCCCGCTTTAAAACCTTAGTTGAAAGTTTTACTGGAACCGAATCAGACGTCGTGTGCCGTTCCATTAGGTCCAGACTTATTTCGGTTTTTTATAGAATTAAGAGATTTAGAGTACCTGTTGATGATGCGGACGGTTATGCGGATTTAGTAACCGATTGGCTTAACACGTGTTCTGAATTGAACACTATTTTATTATTCAAAGTTTCTCCTCACCTAAAGCCAGGGGCTAGGTATACAAATCCAAATGTTGTTCCCGTACCAGTGCAAAACCCATTAGGTAATGCTGCTGCCAGTACATCTTATACTGTCGTACCGATTTCCGTACCTGTTTCTGTCTAGTATACCCGTGTGTAAATGGGGCATTTCCTTTTCTGGGGGCGACAGTGTTAAAGCCTTTTTAGAACGCGTTAGTGAGTTGTCTAAAGCCAGGTCGGTCACTGATGAACAGCTATTCAAAAGTAGTATCGATTTATTCGAAGGTCCTGCGCTTACTTGGTTTAGAGCGAATCGTGATAGTTTCAATTCTTGGCAAGACGTTACCTCTAGACTTTTAAGAGATTTCCTGCCTTTGGATTATGATGAGATTTTATTAGACCAAATTAAAGGCAGATTTCAAGGCAAATCAGAGTCAGTAAACTTGTACGTTTCAAGTATGTTAAATTTATTTTCCAGATTATCTGTGACACCTAACCAAATAGAGCAGTTAAAGATTGTTCGAAGGAATTTACTGCCTAGATATGTCAATGCCCTGGTTTTACAGGATATTAAGAGCATAAATGAACTTCTTGATTTATGTAAAAGAATTGATGAAGTTTCACAAGTTAAGTCACGTTACGTACAATCTAGTGCAGCCAATTGCTTAGAAACCGATCTTGTATTCAAAGATACTGAGCCTCCATCTAGCTCAAGCTCTAATAATGCTAGTAATTTTAAAAATAAAAATAGTGAAAGGTCTAGAAATAATGTCTCAGCCATTTGTTATAACTGCAAGAAAGGTAGTCATGTTTTCAGAAATTGCCCGGAGCCTCGTAAGAAGTTTTGTTTTAAGTGTGGCAAAGAAAACGTCACTGTCAAAGACTGCAGTTCGTGTAATAAAAAAACTAAGTTATGGGGTTGTATCTGATCGCGTACAAACTCCTTTAGTCAAAACTTATAGCCGGTCATTTGTAAATTCTAGATTTTTAGGCAAAAATCTCTCTGTAAATAATAATGATAATTTTTCTGTGCGTCCCGTCACCGATTTAAAGGATTGGGAATCCTGGAAAAATAAAGTTAAAAATTTTTTTAGTGAGTCAGCCCCTCTTTTTGTTCAATTACCTTTAGACAACAGACCATACATTTCAGTCTCCCTGTATAATGAAAATGTTGTTGCACTGTTGGACAGTGGTGCTAATCAAACTTGTATTGGTAGTTCAGGACTACACTTACTTAAGAAATATAAAATTTCAGTAGATTATTCTATACATAAAAAGGTTACTGTGGCTGATGGCCGACAACAAGTAAATACTGGAATTTGTCAAATACCGCTCTGTTTAGACAATGTCTGTAAAATCTTAGAAGTTTTAGTAGTACCTTCTCTTAAATATGGCCTTATTTTGGGCAGTGATTTCTGCAGATCATTTTCCTTAAATGTAAACTTTAAAAATAATACTTGGAATATTCTGAGTGAAAATAAAAATTTTTCAGTTTGTGTCTTATCTAATGAAAATAATATACAGAGTGATAACAATGTGGGTCTGTCTGTTTCTCTTACGCATGAACAAAAGATATGTGCTGATCAAGTAGTCGACATGTTTAGAGATTTATCTTCGGAAGATAGGTTAGGTCGAACTGATAAATTAGTTGTTGATATTGACACTGGCGACGCCAAACCTTTTAAAAAGAGGCAATATCGTTTATCACCTTTTATGATGGGACATCTCAACAAGGAACTTGACGAAATGCTTAAGTTAGGGGTTGTTGAACCTTCTCGCAGTCCGTGGAATTCCCCAGTTCTTATGACTCCAAAGAAGAACGGTTCCTACAGATTAGTTTTGGATTCCAGAGGTATCAACCAGGTCACGAAGAAGGATAGCTATCCTTTGCCCCGCATTGATGACATTCTCGCCATGCTGAGAGACGCCAAGTATATCTCTAGTATCGATTTGAGACACAGTTTTTGGCAGATTCCGCTTTCTGAAAGTTCCAAAGAGAAAACAGCTTTTTCTGTTAGCTCTAGAGGTTTGTTCCAGTTTACTGTTCTTCCTTTTGGATTAACAAATGCAGCTCAAAACCAACAACGACTGATGGATTCCATTTTTGGACCCGAGTTGCAGCCAAAAGTATTTTGTTACTTAGATGATTTAATAGTCCTCGGAAGCAGTTTCGATGACCATATTTCAGTCTTAAAAGAAGTCCATCGTCGCCTATTAGATGCTAACCTAACTGTTAATTTCGAAAAATGTCAATTTTTTAGAAAATCCCTGAAATATTTAGGTTTTGTTGTTGATGGTTCTGGACTTAGGACAGATCCGGACAAGGTTAGGGCCATGGTTGAAAGTCAAAGACCAAAGACGACGACACAAGTCAAGAGTTTTGTCTCTATGTGTTCATGGTATAGGAGGTTTATTAGCCATTTTAGTACCTTAGTTTCTCCGTTGAATGACCTTTTGAAAGGTCGTGGCAAGAATCAACCTATCGTGTGGACAGATGAGGCAGAAGCTGCTTTTAAGGAAATCAAAGAACGGCTGGTTTCGGCTCCGATTCTTACATCACCTGATTTTTCGCTCCCCTTTTGTATAGATTGTGATGCAAGTGCGTACGGCGTAGGCGCAGTCCTCATGCAAGAACAAGATGGTGTAGAAAGGGTAGTCGCATATGCCAGTAGGAGTCTTACTCGTACCGAAAGAAATCTTTCCACTACTAACAGAGAACTTCTAGCTTTGCTTTTTGGGCTTAAACAGTTTCGTTGCTATGTCGAAGGTCAAAAATTTCAGGTAAGAACTGACCACGCTAGTCTTCAGTGGCTTCGTAAACTTGAGAACCCTCAGGGTAAACTTGCTAGATGGCTTACTACAATACAACAGTATGACTTCGAGGTAAAATTTAGGCCTGGAAAAGATCACATTTTGCCAGATTTTTTGTCCAGATTAGAGCCGACAGCTGATGTCAACATTCTTGATGTGACTTTGGATAGCTTGGATGATTGGTATGTTTCTCTTAGGGAGAAGATTTTGAAAGATCCAGAAAGCTTTCCACATTTTGTCGTTAAGGACGGATTTATTTATAAACATACTTCTTGTAAATTACCTTTAAAAACTAATGTCGCCGAGTGGAAACTTGTGGTTCCAGCACCTCAGCGAAAAAATATACTTTCAACGTGTCATGACAGTCCGTCATCTGGCGCGCATTTAGGATATTTTAAAACTTTAAAAAGAATACAAGAAAACTATTACTGGCCACGGGTCAGATCAGATGTTTTAAAATATGTTCGTCAATGTAATACGTGCCACAGTCAAAAAATGCCTAATTTTTCTCGTTTTGGACTCATGGGCGCACAGAAAAAAGTATCTTTTCCTTTTGAATTACTCGCAGTAGACGTTATGGGACCGTTCCCACGTAGTTCTAGACAGAACGCCTTTTTAGTTGTTGCTGCAGATTACTTTTCCAAATATACTATCGTACAACCCTTAAGGCAGGCGACTGCACAAAATATTTCTAATTTTTTGGAAAATATTTTCTTAACTTATGGTGTACCCCGTATTTTAGTTCTTGATAACGCACCAGCACACACTGGTAGAGTTTTCAAGAACCTTTTTGACAAATATAAAATTAAAAAGTTTGGTTTAATTGTCGTTACCACCCTCAAGTAAATCCCGTTGAAAGAATAAATAGAACTATTGGCGCAGCCATACGTTGCTATATTAAAGACTCTCATAAAGACTGGGACCTTCACATACAAGAAATTGCCTCAGCCCTGAGAAGTGCTGTCTCAGAAGTCACTAATTTCAGTCCCAATTACATTGTTTTCGGACGAAAAGTTCCAGTTTCAGGTGATTTTTATGATGAGGTGGATGCAGGCAATATAGACTTGAACTCTTGTGATCGCGCTACGTACACCAAAGAGTTAGAAAAACTTCCATTACTTTATACTGAAGTTCAAAAAACTTGATACCGCGTATCAGAAAAACTGTCATCAATATAATCTTAGAAGAAGAGATCACGAGTATAAAGTAGGCGAAAAAGTTTGGAAAAGAAATTTTGTATTATCTAACGCGGCTAATGATTTTTCAGCTAAACTAGCTGATCGCTTTGTTTTGTGCAAGGTTCGAAAAGTTCGTTCGAAGGTAGTGTATGAACTAGACAACTTGGATGGAACTGACGCCGGAGTTTGGCATGTCTCTAAGTTGAAACCATACTTTGGGTCTAACTCTAATTTGTCAGAGTCTTAAACTCACCCTTAGTGATTCTAGTTTATTTGAACATTTTATGTTAATTTTTCAATAAACCTTTTATTTATGTTCACAAAACTTCAATTCTTGCGATTAATAGCCTGTGGTAGGCGTTTTTGGTACGGTCCATATTTTTTTTTTTTTTTTTGCGACATTACTTAGTCAGGACAACTTTGTTAGGTGCTAAGTTTGTCATTTTTGGGGCTTTGCAAATTGCAAGCCATTTTGTTTTTTTTAGGAAAAAGGTGTCATTATGATGACGTTCGTTTTTTTGCATTTAGGCAAACTGACGATATATAGTTTTTTTTGGTCAAGTTTAAAACAATTTGATCGATATTAGAGGCCTGTTGTATAAATTTGTATATAGATATCTATATGAATCTAGTTCGTATTTTTACTTTAATTAGTTTTGACTTATAGCTGAAATCTAGAGTTAAAAATATAAAAAGATTTTGCTCAGCAGTCAGGACGTTAGTTCGGTAAATTTAGCTTATGTTAGGTGTAAATTAAATACGGTATAAGATTTAGGATAGTTTAGGGTCATGACCTGTACATTTTTTTCGCACCTGTAAATTTTTTTAGCGTACCTGTAAATTTTCTTAGCGTAAAAGTAAATTTTAAGTTAAAATCAATTTTCAGTTTGATATGCAGCTCGCTATCATCTAAGTTTAAGTATCTATGACAAATTTGAACATCTTTCTCAATAACATTCACCCTTATGTGTCCCTTGATTCATATGAGTTTAACTTAGAGATGGTCGGTTAGTAGGCATGTCAGACTTTGGTTTCAAGCTGCCAGATGGTAGGTTGTTACCCCGTCTGAATCCGGGTGTTAAGAATAGGTTCGGAGGATTGTTGTGTCCTAATCGTAAAAGGCGAGCAAATACAACAAACGCATGCGCCCGTTAGCGTTGTCTAACGTCCGTTTTGCGCGGTTTTCAGGTGGCGTCGTTGCTAACAAGGACGGCCTGACGATTGTTTTTCACACGAAACCTTTTGTAATTTTTCAATGCCATAGTCATTTTTTAACCTAATTTTCATTTAATAGTTTTGAAATAATAATATCTTATATTTTAAAAAAATTGTCAAATCAACCGTTCAACTTAGTTTTCCATTTTTCTCCCTTTTAAATTTTTTTAACAATCTTCATTCAAGTTAACTTTAATTAATTATTGACATCAACAGTTTAAATATTATAACTATTCCATACTCTTTAAATTCTTTTAAGTTAGACGTTGTGTGATTGGCAATCGGTTTTTTGTCATGCAATGTTTAGTTTTGTCCGTTAACCGAACGTTCTTCTTTTACTTTGCACAAACTTAGCTAACATTTTGGTGTTTTGTTCTTGACCTATTAAACATTTTAAGATCCCCTGTCTAACATTTGTGTTGATTATCAGTTGTGGCTTTCGAGCAATTTTTAAGCCTTTGTGTTTTTCTCTTGGAGTCCGTCAATGCTCCAGTTTTATTAATTTTGCCTAAGGGACCATTATTTTTCTGGTTGTTGTCGAGTTTCGAACAACGAGTTTTTCAGTAAACGAGTGTTGGCGTTGGAAGCTTCGCATTTCGGGTTATCTCTGGTTGAGTCATGTGAAAGACCATGATAGGCCAGTGAGCCTGGTGTCAAGTAGGTTCCCCGATATCGTTGATCGAAGGGTTGACAACGAGGATAAATTATGGAGTATCCCATTTTTAGAATTAAATACATCTCTTCGGGTATATCCTGTTTTAGCGAGGTGATTTGCTACAAAATCACCGGGGCTATGGTCAAGTCCTTGGTTCATACCAAAATTTTTCTCATTCTTAAATTTTTTTCTTCTTAATCTTTAAATAATTATTTTTGTTTCTGACCCTCTGCCTGCGTATTTGGTAGTGGTTTTGTCTGTTGGTGGGCCGAATGGGTAATGACAGCAAGGGATTTGATTTATTTAAATTTTTTATTTACCCTAGGTAAAATGTATGGCGTAGTGTTTTCGCAGATGGCGATTGTCACCCGGACATACCAAAGATCCACCATTTAACATCCACGTTGGAAGGCACTCCGAGGTGCCCTTGGTGTCATTCCTCACCGGTTTTCCTTCAGTCTTGACCACGTCTGGATATCGTTAGGCACTGTTACTGGTTTTAGTAGCGCATGCGCGCCGTAACCATGTTGCTATTTAGTTATTTAGTTGAATTCTTAGTCTTATGGATTATGTTCCATGTAATTTTCTTAGTTAAGGAAAATTAAAACAAGTTTTAATTTTCATTTTTTTTGGAGGAGGGCAGTGTAACAGTGCAGTTTTCGAATTTATTTACAACAGCTTTCCTAGCGTATTATTTTGTTTTATTTGGTACATCTAGCGCCGTCTAGTGCGCAGTGACTTAATTGTCGCAAACCAAGCTAAAAGGTTCCAGTGGCCTAGAACCTTCTGTGAGCCTAAAAAGCGTTTTATTGGAGGACGCTACCCTGACTTTGTTCTTCGAGCATATATCTACTAGAGGCTTCGCTAGCTGTTAGTTTTAAGCTTTAATTAATATATATTTTAAGATTTTTGTGACCGGTTAATATTTTTGTGGTATACGAACCTTCCTCGAGCCCATGGTTTTGATGAGAGCAGCGACATTTCACATGTATCTTTAAATCTTTGGCCTGTGGTAATCGTCAGAATTCGAATACGTCACAGAGTCAAATCGCAAAAATTCGCCTGACGAAGTGACAGATTTTGGCCGGAAATTTTGGGAACTTCAAATGTCACTTTCTGCCTACCGGTGCTACGAATAAGAAGGCAATTTGTGATGTCATAAGAATTTCCGAATTATCTCTGTTAAAAATCACGAATCCTTGTCCATCTTTAGCCTAAAAGACCAGCCCGGTTTCTACGTTCTACGTTCTACTCTCAACGTTTCTATTGCTTCTACTCTCAACGTTTCTACGTTCTACTCTCAACGTTTCTACGTTCTACTTTCTACTTTCAACCTTCATCTTTGCCTCAGCTTTTGTTCTTCAAATTCTATCTTGTACTTTCAATCAGTACCTTACGCTAAGGAAGCAAGATTTTATGTTGCCTGTCTGTTGTGAGGCATACCACAACCTACCTTGCGAGCTGCCCCCTTTGTGATCTATGACCAGCAAATACCACTTGTCTGAATCCCAAGTGTAGGCCCCAGCCTACAACCAGTGCGAGAATACCACACCGACACCCAGTGGACCCTTTTACAGAGGATATCAGATAAGTTGATACACATATGAAGTCTTTAAAGTACGTCATTTAATATTAAAACACCAAATCAACATATTGCATCGTGAACAAAATCAACTAGTAAATTGGCTTACATACTTAATTTTTTGACTTTAAATTAGTTATATTTGTAAAGCGGTGTAAAATGTTTGCAAACGTTAAGCGCTAGAACCCTCTTTTGTTTCTTTTTAATGATTAGTACTCATTCTTCAAAACCAAGATTCTTAAATAAAGAACACACACTTTTTATACGTGAGTCTCTTTTATTTTGTGTTGGAGCCTGTTTGTTTTGTTTTAGTTTACCTGGAGGAATTACCCTTCAGTAGTTTACCAACACTATTCATAACTTCAGGTGGCGCCCATATATAAATACCTTTTAGTGGTAAACTATAAAAGAAGGGCTTTCAAATTATTAACTTATTAATATAATTGTCAACTCTGTAATTTCTGACACTGATACAAGAGTTAAAGGAATCTTTAGGTTATTTAATCCACGACCTACGTGCCCCGACTGACATTGAGCTAGTTTGAAGGTATTTTGCCCTCAAAGCAAAGGCTAATTTAACATCTTAAATTAGGCAATCTAATAATGTATTCTTAGCCCAATTAAGTAACATTATATTTTTAATGGGGTCAATTATTGGCTCCCCTAATTATTTTAAAGAAAAATTCTATTAAAGTTTATTGAAGAGCATGCAAATCTACGTCCATGGTAAAAACTTCAGATTTTTCGGTTAACCCGTTTGCTAGTTAGATGCTAATATATTTTTAAAAATTGTTACATTATTATCGCCTCATATTTATGAACAACAATAAAAATACCAGTTAGCGTGACATAACGTTGTCATTTTGAAATTTAATGCTTTATTATTATCAAAAATCGTAGAGCGAAAAGATTAACCATGAGTTATACTAATGAAGAAAAAGTATTGATGATTAAATGGTACTATTAAGGAAATAGTTACCAAAAGGTATCAGACATGTTCGCTGCTCAGTATCCGAATAGACCGATACCCGGAGAATCAACAGTCGATAGGACTATCAAAAAAATTGAGACCAAAGGCACAATGATAAATAACTGCAGGTGTGAAGCTAGGGAGTATCAAAGAGAAGAAAATGTAAGAGATGATAGAGACTTGGAAATTTTATTGCACGTGAAAGAAAATGAAGGGAAGGTGAGTACAAGGAAACTTCAGGATATCATAGGAAAAGATCAATCAACAGTGCTCCGGATTTTGAAAAGGCATAAATACATTTCATACAAATATGAAATACATCAAGAGCCAAGGGATGGGGATGAAATACGATGGCAGGAATTTTGTTTTGACATGATGGAAAGGGCAAACGTGGGCAGGGAATTTTTAAGAAATATTTGTTTTACTGATGAGTGCACATTTACGTTGAACAATAAACCCAATCATCAAAATAACCGATACTGGAGCAAAGAAAACCAACACAGATTTGTCGAAACGAGGACGCAATATCCACAGAAGGTAAATGTTTGGGCGGGGATTTTCGGACAATATATTATTGGACCATTTTTCTTAATCAAAATTTGAATGCAGCAACTACTCGAAGAACTAATTTTACCCGCTTTAAATAATATATCCAGGGAAGATCAGGAAATTTGGTACCAAATGGATGGCTTCCCGGCACATAATACCCTGGCTGTTCGGGAATATTTACACAATGCTTTTAATGGAAATGTTATTGGCCTAAATCACACCATAAATTGGCCAGTCAGGTCTCCTGATATTTCGCCAAATGACTTCTTCCTCTGGGGCCATATAAAAGCATGATATACAAGGATAAAAATTACTCTAATCTAGATGAGTTAAAAAATGCTATTTTTGCAGAATGCAAGAAAATTTCAATTTACCAGTTAGCCAATATAAGAACACAATTTTATGATCGTACGGGTTATTGTCTAGCAGTCAATGGGGTATTATATGAAAATTTTCTTAAATCTTAAGTTTATTTCCAACATATTAATTAGTATAATAATATTAATAATTTATTGAAGCATGTAAATACTACAAATGTCATAAGTTCTTCAAAATTTTTACTCTAGTTTAGTTTAACTTAACTTAATTCGTTTGTATAAATACAAATTTATTCTTTTCACTGTACGATTTTTTGATAACAATAAAGCACTAAATTTAAAAATGACAACGTTATGTCACGCTAACTGGTATTTTTTTTTTGTTGTTCATAAATATGAGGCGATAATAATGTAACAATTTTTAAAAATATATTAGCATCTAAGTAGCAAACGGGTTGACTGAAAAATCTAAAGTTTTAAAATTTACCATGGACGTAGATTTGCATGCTCTTCAATAAACTTCCATAGAATTTTTCTCTAAAATAATTAGAGGAGCCAATAATTGACCCCATTAAAAATAACATGGGATTTCCTATGTCCCGCCCGGCGATGCATCACCCGGTATAAATAAATCAACTTCCCAATGCGAATGTTTAGTGAACTTTTGACCTACCAAATTGTACTATGTGCCTAATTCATAATAATAATAATTAGGTTGGATGTAGGTTTAAGTTAATCTTTAATAAAGTTAAATCTAGTATGTTTATGCATAAACGATGAATCATTAAACTAATCTCACAGAATGCACTTAATACACGGCGCGTAGGAGCTGGAGAGCAGTTCACTAGCATTTTATAATAATCAGAACTAATTATGCACAATTTGCAATTCAAATATGGCAAATATTCATTATGTGATGCTTTTTCAGAATGATGGTGATGTTGAGACGACTTCCTCGTTCTTGTAATTTGATGGTTGCGTAAATAAAGGAATTTGTGCTGTTTTTCTTTTCTTTAAGAGCTACTGCACATACTAGAATTCTAGGAAAACACATAGATGATCAAAATTATTTCCTAAATTTTGATCAGGTTTCAAAGTTGTTTTTTTAATATTTAACACACCGTAGTTCAAAAACTAAGACGTTTAGGACATATGTTTATATGAAGTTTTTTTCTTATTTTCTGTTGTAGAATCGCCCTGTAAAGTTTGTCGGTTGAGTTACTGGACACCCTGTATGTATGTAGGTAATTTGATTGAAATTGATAAAAACCTTTATGTCTATTGGTGCCTAAACGGTGAGGTTTATCGACTTTAATAAGGAGAACCTTATTTTTTAAGTTTTTGATTTTTATAAAATGGCGCCCCCAGCTTTGCAATATCTGTCAAAATAAAAAAGTTATGATGTAAATAAATTTTGAGTTTTAGGTAACGTGCTCTCTGGTGGTATTTAAAAAAGTACTTTTGTCTTAAAATTTTATATCTGCAAAGCTCGATTTGTGTGCCAAATATCAACTGGATTGGTTAAAAAATAAATGCAATATGGCGAAAAAACCAAATAAAAATTGAACTTTGACGGTTTGTAACTCGAAAACCAATGACATTTTGAAAAAAAATATATGAAGCTCTACCCTTACTTTGTCAAGTAGAATCACCTCCTTAAGTTTCGTGATCGATTTTTGAATCACCCTGTAGAACCTTTAAATATATCTCTTAATGCGCAAAATACTTATATATTTACGACATATTACAAAAAAATATAGGGTCTTTCGATAAGAGTGATAGTATATTAGATAGAAGTTTCTTAGTTTCAAATCCATATACAGGGTGTTACTTAATGGTATGTCATAATTTGAAGGAGGCATTCCTGGACCGATTTTAAGTCGAAAAGTTCATATAAACGTGGGCCCTAAACTGCTTAGTTATTAAGATACAGGGTGTTAAAGTTTTATTTTATTTTCACTTTTTAAAAAAATTTTCAAAGACGGTTTGAGATATTAAACTGAATTTTGGAACAGGATATTATGGCATAAAAACACACTTTTCAGATGTTCATTTATTTTTTTGCAACCAGTGGCGTAGCTATGACGAATTTTCAAAACAATTTTACAAAAAAATACTACGCCATTGACCTGGGAAAAAATTATGGTTTTATAATAATAATCAATCAATTATAAACAAAAAATCCCTCTTTTATTTTTGCCGTAAAACTTACCGTTTGGGAGATATCGTTAATTAAAAAAATGTCTTTTGTACCCAAATTGCATCATGAAAAATTATTATTGAAATAAATCAAGTTAGCTTTGCTCGTTGCCAGCGATTGTTGTTTTGTTGTTGTAAACATTATGACACTGACGTTAATGATTATTCTTGATTGTGTTAAACTTTTATTTTATTTTCAATTTTAAATACATTTTTCAAATATTTATTTTTAAGCTATTTTCTTACAAACTAGTGAACAAAAAGCAATAACAATTAAATACAATACATACATAATTTACAAAAAATGTTGGAAATGACCACCTCCCGCCTCTATGTAGGCTTCTGCTCTTCTTCTCATTGAATTACGAACCTTTTCAAAAATTCCAGGCGTGTTTCGTATAGTTTCACATCCGTCAATAATTCTATTTCTGAGTTCTTCTAATGTCTTTAATTAACGATTTCTCCCAAACGGTAAGTTTTACGGCAAAAATGAAAGAGGGATTTTTTGTTTATAATTGATTGATAATTATTATAAAACCATATTTTTTTCCCAAGTCAATGGCGTAGTATTTTTTTTGTAAAATTGTTTTGAAAATTCGTCATAGCTACGCCACTGGTTGCAAAAAAAATTAAATGAACATCTAAAAAGTGTGTTTTTATGCCATAATATCCTGTGCCAAAATTCAGTTCAATATCTCAAACCGTCTTTGAAAAATTTATTAAAAAGTGAAAATAAAATAACACTTTAACACCCTGTATCTTAATAACTAAGCATTTTAGGACCCACATTTATATGAACTTTTCGACTTAAAATCGGTCCAGGAATGCCTCCTTCAAATTATGACATACCATTAAGTAACACCCTGTATTTTAAATATCTAGGTGTTACTATATTTAGTATAGTGTGTAGTTTGAAGATGCAGTGTCTGACTTCTTTTGATCGGTTGAAAGTAAAAAAATATTACCAAAGTGGTAGCTCAGTTGGGGCCATTCAACGTTTATTCACCTAAAAATTGGGTGGCCATCATCGGTACTCTGCGCAGATTATCCGCCGCACTGTGGAAAAGGTTGAATGTAAGTTAACATGCGTCAAAACTCATCCACAAACTTTTCCATTATGTGGCGGATAACCTGCGCAGAGTACTGATGATGGCCACCCAAGTTCTTTTTTTCTTGCTCTTCAAAATTATCTCAACGACAAAATCTATATTTCGGTTAAAAGAGTGGCGCCTTTTTACATATAGAAATCTCATGTGAGATTGGAGGATGGGGATTGGGAGTTTAAAGCAAATCTCATCAGGGGGGAAGGGGGTCGAAAAATTGTAAAAACACCTCCCGTAATTTATGGACTCTCCCTTACAGGATGACAGAATCAGATGGTAATCCTTAAGAATGTGAATCCAAAAGTTACCGTCTATACCTGTATTATTTTTTAGGTATATTTTATATTTATGAAAAAAATCGTAAATTTTAAACAAACACAAGTTACGTAAGAGAATTTTTGAAAACGTTAAATCTTCCAGTTATTGGCTTTGTCTATTCGTCTGAATAATTGACAAAAATCTGCCACAACAAAGGTTTTTACACCCAAATACCCAAATCCGCATTGTTCACGGTCAAGTTCCTTCTTTGTTTGGCTTATTAGCTTGTCTTTCGCTACCGGACGGGTATAAAGATACATTGTCCATGGAGAACATACAATTTCAATTAAACGCAAATTCTTACTGCTTGTCGGTGACGTCATGGTTTTGTTCGTTAACCGGATCTGTTTGTTGCTATTGTTTTGATACATCATTTAATTTTTGGCCAAAATATATAAAGATGTTTTATTTTTTTATTTTTTTATCTTTTTGACATCCCACGAAGGCATATGCCGTTGTCCAAGCACTGAAACATGCAGTTATGTATTTCACAACACCTTTTACACAACGCGGTAGTGCTACCACGGTCGTTATTTTTAAATAACTACTACCTAAATATGTCTTCCCCGCTGGGAATCGAACCGGCGACTTCTGGCTTCGAGATCAAAGCTCTGTCCACTGCGCTACGGGGAGACATTATTTAAAGTTAAATATGTTTAGGTTTAAGACTTAAGAAAAAACCTTTGTTTAACCACCTAGCAACTTTAGTTGTACCTGAATTTTAAGGCACTTCGCACATGGGTTGGTGAAACAGCGACGAGACCGAGATTCGACGAGCTTTCGACAGTATGTACGCATATATTCGTGTTTGAAGTGGTGACAACCGTACAGAGACGAGCATACGTTTAATGGTTAATTTTTACTATATTTGCAGCCAATGGAATTATATGTGGATCGGAGTGTGTCGATGTTCCCCTAATCCGACCGCGACGGGGCAAAAACTACCCCTTTGGATTCTCCAACCGGGTCTAAAAGTGCCATAATAGACCGCTCTAACACAAGTTACCAAAAGCCTGAATCTTACTGAACATTATTTTACAGATAAAAAAATAAATACTTTTTTACCCGACAGGTTGACTTGTTTTGCTATTTCATTTCAAGCTCTTTCTGGGCAAGCTTTTCGCAAATATTCTTTTAAAGTATAAATATAAAGTACCGGACGGTTTTTAACCTTATCCATAGTATTAAAGAAATCCATCTTTGGTACAAAAATTTCTTGACGCAACACTAATATTCCAATGTAAAAACCACACACAATCACAATATGAATCACACATTGTAAACAAAATACAAAACGGTTCTAAATCGCATTTGTTTACTTAAGGACGCGGATTGCTGAGATCGGACTCGCTAATAAGCGTACGTGCTGTCGATGCCTGTAAAAATCCCATTCTCGTAGCTATTTTACCGACTCATGTGCGGAGAGTCTAAATTTAAATTTAACCAGAACCAACTTTTAATTAAAGTAAAATGGGTTTGTGCATGCGTGAGCTAATAAACATGCTAGATCAGGATTCTCCAACTTCAAGGGGTCCAACAGCTATTTAAAAAAATGCCGTTGAGAATGCCACATTATAAAATTTCCCCATGCCACTTTTTCAGTTTACCAAGTGTTTCTCAAACGTGGTTTTATCATAGAACATGTTTGCCTTTTAATAAGTACAAAAACTTCAACGCCTTTTTTACACTTTGAATAAGTGTTTTGTTGCAGTGCCTACTATAATTTATTTAAAAATGAATTTATGCAATGTAACAGTTATCGCGACATCAACAGAAACGTCTAGTTACCTTTGATTTCGCCATTATTTCGTTATCATTAACTTTTAGTATCATGTGTCAGGTAAATGTAAGATTTGACAGTTAAGCATTTAGAGGGGTAGGAAGTCGGATTGAATCTCACCTAATCTCACCGTGGGCGGTGGGGGTCTGTGGAAATATGACGAAATTTTTCATCCGCTAAAAACAGGAAAAAAGTTAACGAAGATTTGGTCAGGTCCCCACAGGGAAAATGTATCCTGTGCGGCAGTATCATTTGTTGGATTCAAGGGACCTTTTTTTGGTCTATCAACATTATTTCGACGAAAATCAATTTAAATTTGTAGAAATGGAGCCTTTTACATTGCTATTTCTGTTCGGGACTTATTGTATTGCAATGCAACACGCTTATTGAGGGATTTTGCGTGGGTTTGAAGGATGAAGTTATATAAACCTACGGAATTTCACGGGGGGAGAAGTGTAGAGTCTTAAAAAAACGCCTCACGTAATTTATGGACGCCCCTTAATAAATGATGTTAAACAGTGATATTGTCTAGAAATGTATTTTAAAGTTATGACTTTAATACACAAGACTATTGAGCTCAAAACATAAAATTAGAGTGTTCTGGAAATCATCCTTCGTAGATATTTTTCTTTTAATGCCCCTACTCTTGATATTGTTTTAATGTAGTTACTAATTTCCCTTTATTTTGGGTCTCTTGGTATAATGCTTCTATACATCGTACAATTAGGGATAGTAAATGACTATAAAAGGCAATAATCGCTTGCATAACATCAGGTACTGTTCGGGCAATCTTAAAATCAATTTCGCAATATTTGACGTAATGACAGAGCAAATGGTACCGAGATCCCAGCGCGCAGTATGATCCGAACCGAACGCAAAAAAATCGCATACCATAACGGGCATAATGGCGAATTCAAGACCCGAGAAGAATCGGCGGCTGTTGTCTCGATGACCGTGAAGAAAAAAACGTTTAGCAGGTGCGTCCGGTAAATGACGATTTATGTTGAGAAAAATACTGATAACCGATCAGGAGTAAGTTGGGCTGGTACAATCAGGGTTCTGTATCGAAAGTTTTTTTATCACATCATAGTCAATCGATTGAATTTAACAACAATATACGGGGTGCTTTATATTCGACATGCATAATTATTTTAACTGCGAACTATACAGGGTATTTTAAAATCAGATGCTGGACCTTAAGACTGTAACTCTGTATAGTTTATAGTAGGGAAGTCCACATGCTAAATGGGGATTTACTCGAGCGTTACAGAGATCTGTTGGGATGCAAAGCTTATATGATAAAAAAAAAATGTTATATAATGTATACCTTTTCATCGGTGGGGAAGGCGGCTATAGCTTATTAAATATGTCAAAAAATACTGTTATTATTTCGGCTTGTCGAAATCGTTTGGATCGTATCGGATTAAATATGTTTTCGTTATCCTTAAATTATTTTTTCAAAATAATTTAAAAATAGCCACGATCAGAGAAAGTCGAAATGACGTTATTTTTACAATGTTGTAGCCCTCCACTTTCTTGTTATTAACTCACCTTACCTTAATGTGACGCGCTCGAATATTTCTCATGGATATATTTTTGTTTTTTACGATAGGCCTTGTATACAAAGTTCATATTTGGTGGAGGTATTTAACCGTTTACATATACATACATCGTCCTCCGGCAGGGCCGTTTCTAAGGTATCTGGCGCAATGTTCAAGGAGAAATTAAAATAAAAAACAAATGTTAATTCGGGCTTAAGAAATTTTAAAGAGCAAAAAAAGGTCCTTTCTTTTATTTCCTATTTCTTTATTACTCCATTGGTGTTTACTCTTTTTTCCCATATTCAAATAATTTTGAAGAGCAAATAAAAAAGGTCCCCACTTTCCAATTTCCCCCTTTTCCTATTTCAAAACAACTTTAATTCCTAAATACTGCCCGCCCTTTCTTCCATACTTTCCGCCCTTTATTTCACAATTTTTCGCCCCGGCAGCGTTGCGTCCTGGTGCCTTGCACCACCTGCACCACCCTGTATGCACGGCCCTGCCCTCCGGTATATTAATCTGCCACGTTGTAGTGAATCCGGAAATTCCTCTCTTGGGCTTCCCTACCATTTGATACAAATGGAGGTACGATTATTTGCCTGTACGAGTATAGTGATTGCCCTTTTGTAAACGGGGGTTTTATGAATCAAAAAAGAACAACTATTAGTTTAATTCAGTTAAAGTGTTTTTTGCATTTAATTTATTTAAATAAAAATCGTCAGCATACCGTCATAACACACATAATCTGTCAGAATTGAGAGCACTTAATATCGAGTGGGAACCCACTGACGAAAAAAATCTGTACACCACAATTCCACTTTTTCATATAATTCCACCCCAATTCCACAAAATTTCATCACAATTTCATGACACTTCCACTTTAACTTTAGAAATTCATGATATCATAGAATAAGGAAATTATAAGAGTTATCATGGAATAGCCGATTTAAGAACAGGTCATGCGAAAACTCCCAATATAATTTTATTCGTTTCTCGTTGAAATACCGCCAGTTAGTCATTTTAGTAAGCTAACGTGTCTCCCCACCTCTGATGTTACACGAGGCGAGGCTTGGACCGACGCATTTAAAGTGTAAACTGGCAAAAATGACAAGCCTTCCGCCAGCCTGCCGGAAAAGCGGTACGAAAATTTTAGCATGCCATGGTTTCTCTTATCCGCAGGTATGTTACTTTAGGATGATATGAAGTGGCGGATCAAAGCTTTTTTCGTCCTTTTTGTAATTTTTCTTCATAAAAAAATTAGACAAGCAAAAAAAAGCTTTTAGCTACTACCGATGGTTTTCCTTTGATTTTTAATTGTAAGCAATTGCTCCTCATTTATTTAATGGCGAAATAGTTTATTGTGTCACAAAAATGCAAGAAACCAATATTTGTTTTGTTTTTTCTAAATATTAAAAAATAATAAATTTTTGGGTTTTTACCTTTCTTAGGACAAGTGGTAAAACTACTTATAGTAACAGAAGTGAGCAAAGCGAGGTGCAATGTTTAGTGAGATTAAATGCGAAAATGTAGAAACAGACCAAAATAATCATAGGGGGTGGAGGGGTGCATTTTAGGGCATGTGTATAGGAAAATAGTCTTATATTGATCTCCGAAAAGCTCCTAAAATATGTAGTGAATTGAGAAACAACCCGTATGTCCAGCATTAGCTTTATGTTGAAATAACAAGAATTTAAACATATTTAGACCTAAAAACACCCTGTATGAAAACAACAAAAATGAACCACCAAAATCATTACGAGAATGCCATTTTTCACCAACCATTTTTTAACTCTTTTGAATTGGCAATTCGGAGAGTCATTTAATCCTGAAACATTTTTGGTCATCAATCTTTACCCTAAAAGTAAAAAAAAAAAGTACTAAATTGAATAAGCTCCAAATCGGTATTCGGGTGCTTTTTACGAAGAAAGGTGAACGATCCTTCGCCAAACTTCTTTGTTCACTGCGAACGCAGACATCAACGTCGTTTATTTTGTGTACTCGGGATTTTCTGCCCCTTTCGCTCATTTCATGTTCGGATGTATCCGCTTTATTGCCTCCGTGGAAAATAAGGCAAAAAATCTAGCAAAACCTGACTGGAATGTTTATGGTTTTTCGGTGTAAAGGACATTTTATTGAGACATCCACGTAAATCTAATAACTCTTTAAACTTTTACGTTACAAAAGCAAAATAAATTTTTCTATGAACTTAAGAAACAAACGGTTATATTTTTTTTAATATTAAAAAAATATTTGGAAAGAAATTTAATGGTGTCTAATATAAGGTAAAAATTGGGATATCAAAAAAATGAAAATAAAAATTCTTGGCGCAGTAAAATTAAACGGTTTAAGTCAATGACATGTTTTGGGGTACACAGGGTGGTTCTAAAAGGGCGGAAAAAATGCTACCACAAATTCCTTTCTCTAACATGTCGTTCAACCCAAATTACCTTTGTTCAATAATTAATGATTTCGGAGAAACAGTGTGTCAAAAATTATTTTGGTTTCAGTTTTGTTACCAATAAGTGTATTGTCGCTAAGGGAGGTCTTAAAAGGGGAGCAATTAAAATCTGCTATAAATTTTATCGTAAAATCTAAAGGCCGCCACCTGCGGTATCTTGCACAAATAATAACAAAATAACTTTTTTGTGCCACCCTGTATGTAACTTTTAGGTTAAAATTCTTATTTTTGAACATATTTTACATTAAAAAAATACCTGGAAAAAGTTAGGCACCCGTTCTTGACATATATGGATTTTAAAAAATCATTTCCTTTGACCAGGTCTAAACTATACAGGATGTTTCAAAATTAAATACTAATATTTTAGAGTGTGAAACCTTAGGTAACTTTAAAAAGTTTAAATAAATCTATATTCTAAATTTCCTAACTTTTAAGATACAGGGTGGTAAAGTTTTTGAAAATAAGGTTTATTTTTACCACACTGTGTCCCAAAAGTTAAGACACTTAGGACATGGAATTATTTAAAGTTTTCTTCTTAAAATTATTAACTTCTAAAACACCCTGTATAGTTCAGACCAGATCATACAGGAAGTGATTTTTAAATTTTCAAAACCTAGTATTAACAATCCAAATATCAGTCAGCCGTGGTTGAATTAAATTAAAAAAATCAGTAAGTTTCGGGTATTTTCAATATAATGTCATAGATATTATTGGGTATTTTCAATATAATGTCATTGTTATTATGAAAAAGATACACTTTTTAAAACTTTACCATCCCCTATATCGGAAGTTAAAACAATTAGGACATAGGTTTATTTAAATTTTTTTCGTAAAATCATTTAATGGTAGGGAAGCTCAAGAGAGGATTAATATACCGAAAGATACCTTGTAGTCGGGTAAGTACCTCCACCAAATATGAACCCCGTATACAGAGCTGATCGTAAAAACAAAAATATATTCATTAGACATTTTCGAGCGCGTCTGATTAAGATAGGGTACCTAAGTTATTTACATGCTAAAAAGTGTATATTACACTAATCTGAAAATTTAAAAGTGACGTAAAGAAAGAGGAGGGCTACAACGTTGTAAAAAAACGTCATTTTGACATTCTCGAGCGTGGCTATTTTTTTATTTTGAAAAAATAATTTAAGGATAACAAAACATATTTAATCCGATACGATCCAAACGATTTCGACAAGCCGAAATAATAACAGTATTTTTTACATATTTAAAAAGCTATAGCCGCTTCCCCCACCGATGAAAAGGTATACATTATTTAACATTTTTTTGTTTTTAAAATGTAAGCTTTGCATCCCAACAGATCTCTGTCGTTCGAGTAAATCCCCATTTAGCATGTGGAATTCCCTACTATAAACTATAAAGAGTTACAGTCTTAAGGTCCAGCATCTGATTTTAAAATACCCTGTATAGTTCGCAGTTAAAATAATTATGCATGTCGAATATAAAGCACCCCGTATATTGTTGTTAAATTCAATCGATTGACTATGATGTGATAAAAAAACTTTCGATACAGAACCCTGATTGTACCAGCCCAACTTACTCCTGATCGGTTATCAGTATTTTTTCTCAACATAAATCGTCATTTACCGGACGCACCTGCTAAACGTTTTTTCTTCACGGTCATCGAGACAACAGCCGCCGATTCTTCTCGGGTCTTGAATTCGCCATTATGCCCGTTATGGTATGCGATTTTTTTGCGTTCGGTTCGGATCATACTGCGCGCTGGGATCTCGGTACCATTTGCTCTGTCATTACGTCAAATATTGCGAAATTGATTTTAAGATTGCCCGAACAGTACCTGATGTTATGCAAGCGATTATTGTTTTTTATAGTCATTTACTATCCCTAATTGTACGATGTATAGAAGCATTATACCAAGAGACCCAAAATAAAGGGAAATTAGTAACTACATTAAAACAATATCAAGAGTAGGGGCATTAAAGAAAAATATCTACGAAGGATGATTTCCAGAACACTCTAATTTTATGTTTTGAGCTCAATAGTCTTGTGTATTAAAGTCATAACTTTAAAATACATTTTTAGACAATAACACTGTTTAACATCATTTATAAAGGGGCGTCCATAAATTACGTGAGGAGTTTTTTTAATTTTTACACTTCCCCTCCCCCCTGGTGAAATTTCGTAGGATTTGTTTAACCCCATCCCCCAAACTCACGTAAAATTTTTTAATAAGTGTGTTGCATTGCAATAAAATAAGGCCCGAACAGAAATAGCAATGTAAAAAGCACCATTTCTACAACTGAAATTGATTTTCGTCGAAATAATGTTGAAGTCCAAAAAAAGGCCCTTGAATCAAAAAATGATAATACAGCACAGATACATTTTCCTTGTGAGGACCTAACCAAATTTCGTTGACTTTTTCCTGTTTTTAGCGGAAGAAAAATTTCGTTATATTTCCATAGACCCCCACCGCCCACGGTGAGATTAGGTTAAATTCTCGATTTCCTCCCCTCTAAATGCTTACTGTCAAATTTTACATTTCGTGACACATGAACTAAAAGAAAAAATGGCGAAATCAAAGGTAACAAGACGTTTTGTTGATGTCGCGATTACTGTTACATTGCATAAATTTATTTTTAAATAAATTATAGTAGGCACCGACACAAATCACTAATTCAAAGTGTGAAAAAAACGCGTTGAAGTTTTTATATTAAAAGACAAAAATGTTCTATGATAAAACCACGTTTAAGAAACACCTGGTATACTCAAAAAGTGGCATGGGGAAATTCTATAATGCGGCTTTCCAACGGCATTTTTTAAATAGTTGTTGGACCCCTTGAAGTTGGAGAATACTGATCTAGCATGTTTATTAGCTCACGCATGCACAAACCCATTTTACTTTAATTAAAAGTTGGTTCTGGTTAAATTTAAATTTAGACTCTCCGCACATGAGTCCGTAAAACAGCGACGAGAATGGGATTTTTACAGGCATCGACAGCACGTACGCTTATTAGCGAGTTCGATCTCAGCAATCCGCGTCCTTAAGTAAACAAATGCGATTTAGAACCGTTTTGTATTTTGTTTACAATGTGTGATTCATATTGTGATTGTGTGTGGTTTTTACATTGGAATATTAGTGTTGCGCCAAGAAATTTTTGTACCAAAGATGGATTTCTTTAATACTATGGATAAGGTTAAAAACCGTCCGGTACTTTATATTTATACTTTAAAAGAATATTTGCGAAAAGCTTGCCCAGAAAGAGCTTGAAATGAAATAGCAAAACAAGTCAACCTGTCGGGTAAAAAAGTATTTATTTTTTTATCTGTAAAATAATGTTCAGTACGATTCAGGCTTTTGGTAACTGGTGTTAGAGCGGTCTATTATGGCACTTTTAGACCCGGTTGGAGAATCCAAAGGGGTAGTTTTTGCCCCGTCGCGGTCGGATTAGGGGAACATCGACACACTCCGATCCACATATAATTCCATTGGCTGCAAATATAGTAAAAATTAACCATTAAACGTATGCTCGTCTCTGTACGGTTGTGGCCCCTTCAAACACGAATATATGCGTACATACTGTCGAAAGCTCGTCGAATCCGGGTCTCGCCGCTGTTTCACCGACCCATGTGCGGAGTGCCTTAAAATTTAAGTACAACTAAAGTTGCTAGGTGGTTAAACAAAGGTTTTTTTATTCCTAAACCTAAACATATTTAAATTTAAATAAAACATCTTTATATTTTGGCTAAAAATTAAATGATGTATCAAAACAATAGCAACAAACAGATCCGGTTAACGAACAAAACCATGACGTCACCGACAAGCAGTAAGAATTTGCGTTTAATTGAAATTGTATGTTCTCCATGGACAATGTATCTTTATACCCGTCCGGTAGCGAAAGACAAGCTAATGAGCCAAACAAAGAAGGAACTTGACCGTGAACAATGCGGATTTGGGTATCTGGGTGTAAAAACCTTTGTTGTGGCAGATTTTTGTCAATTATTCAGACGAATAGACAAAGCCAATAATTGGAAGATTTGACCTTATAAAAACTCTCTTACGTAAAACTTGTGTTTTTTTTAAATTCACGATTTTTTTCCATAAATATAAAATATACCTAAAAAATAATACAGGTATAGACGGTAACTTTTGGATTCACATTCTTAAGGATTATATAGCATCTGATTCTGTCATCCTGTAAGGAAACGTTCATAAACTACGTCAGGTGTTTTTTTTCAATTTTTCGATGGGATTTGGTTAGATTTGCTTTAAACTCCCCATCCCCATCCTGCAATCTCACGTGAGATTTCTAAATGTAAAAGGCGCCACTTTTTAAACCAAAATATTGATTTTGTCGTCGAGATAATTTTAAAGAGCAAGAAAAAAAAGAACTTTGGTCGCCATCATCGGTATGCAGCTTCTGATTCTGTCATACTGTAAGGAAACGTTCATAAACTACGCCAGGTGTTTTTTTTCAATTTTTCGATGGGATTTGGTAAGATTTGCTTTAAACTCCCCATCCCCATCCTGCAATCTCACGTGAGATTTCTAAATGTAAAAGGCACCACTTTTTAAACCGAAATATTGATTTTGTCGTCGAGATAATTTTAAAGAGCAAGAAAAAAAAGAACTTTGGTCGCCATCATCGGTATGCAGCATCTGATTCTGTCATCCTGTAAGGAAACGTTACTAAACTACGTCAGGTGTTTTTTACTCAATTTTTCGATGGGATTTGGTAAGATTTGCTTTAAACTCCCCATCCCCATCCTGCAATCTCACGTGAGATTTCTAAATGTAAAAAGGCGCCACTTTTTAAACCGAAATATTGATTTTGTCGTCGAGATAATTTTAAAGAGCAAGAAAAAAAAGAACTTTGGTCGGCATCATCGGTATGCAGCATCTGATTCTGTCATCCTGTAAGGAAACGTTCATAAACTACTTCAGGTGTTTTTTTTTCAATTTTTCGATGGGATTTGGTAAGATTTGCTTTAAACTCCCCATCCCCATCCTGCAATCTCACGTGAGATTTCTAAATGTAAAAAGGCACCACTTTTTAAACCGAAATATTGATTTTGTCGTCGAGATAATTTTAAAGAGCAAGAAAAAAAGAACTTTGGTCGCCATCATCGGTATGCAGCATCTGATTCTGTCATCCTGTAAGAAAACGTTCACTAAACTACGTCAGGTGTTTTCTTTTTCAATTTTTCGATGGGATTTGGTAAGATTTGCTTTAAACTCCCCATCCCCATCCTGCAATCTCACGTGAGATTTCTAAATGTAAAAAGGCACCACTTTTTAAACCGAAATATTGATTTTGTCGTCGAGATAATTTTAAAGAACAAGAAAAAAAAGAACTTTGGTCGCCATCATCGGTATGCAGCATCTGATTCTGTCATCCTGTAAGGAAACGTTACTAAACTACGTCAGGTGTTTTTTTTCAATTTTTCGATGGGAATTGGTAAGATTTGCTTTAAACTCCCCATCCCCATCCTGCAATCTCACGTGAGATTTCTAAATGTAAAAAGGCACCACATTTTAAACCGAAATATTGATTTTGTCGTCGAGATAATTTTAAAGAGCAAGAAAAAAAAGAACTTTGGTCGCCATCATCGGTATGCAGCTTCTGATTCTGTCATACTGTAAGGAAACGTTCATAAACTACGTCAGGTGTTTTCTTTTTCAATTTTTCGATGGGATTTTGTAAGATTTGCTTTAAACTCCCCATCCCCATCCTGCAATCTCACGTGAGATTTCTAAATGTAAAAAGGCACCACTTTTTAAACCGAAATTTTGATTTTGTCGTCGAGATAATTTTAAAGAGCAAGAAAAAAAAGAACTTTGGTCGCCATCATCGGTATGCAGCATCTGATTCTGTCATCCTGTAAGGAAACGTTCATAAACTACGTCAGGTGTTTTTTTTTCAATTTTTCGATGGGATTTGGTAAGATTTGCTTTGAACTCCCCATCCCCATCCTGCAATCTCACGTGAGATTTCTAAATGTAAAAAGGCACCACTTTTTAAACCGAAATATTGATTTTGTCGTCCAGATAATTTTATAGAGCAAGAAAAAAAAGAACTTTGGTCGCCATCATCGGTATGCAGCATCTGATTCTGTCATCCTGTAAGGAAACGTTCATAAACTACGTCAGGTGTTTTCTTTTTCAATTTTTCGATGGGATTTGGTAAGATTTGCTTTAAACTCCCCATCCCCATCCTGCAATCTCACGTGAGATTTCTAAATGTAAAAAGGCGCCACTTTTTAAACCGAAATATTGATTTTGTCGTCGAGATAATTTTAAAGAGCAAGAAAAAAGAACTTTGGTCGCCATCATCGGTACTCTGCTCAGGTTATCCGCCACACAATGGAAAAGCTGTTTGTGAATGAGTTTTGACGTATGTTAACTTACATTCAACCTTTTCTACAGTGCGGTGGATAATCTGCGCAGAGTACCGATGATGGTAACTCAATTTTAAGTGAATAAACGTTGAGTGGCCCCAACCATAGAGTGAGGAAATTATAAGAGTTATCATGGAATAGCCGATTTAAGGACCGGTCATGCGAAAACTCCCAATATAATTTTATTCGTTTCTCGTTGAAATACCGCCAGTTAGTCATTTCAGTAAGCTTACGGCGAGGCTTCAACCGACGCATTTAAAGTGTAAACTGGAAAAATGACAAGCCTGCCGCCAAACCTGCCGCAAAAGCGGTACGAAAATTTTAGCATGCCATGGTTTCTCTTATCCGTAGGTATGTTACTTTATGCCCCAACTGAGCTACCACTTGGGTAATATTTTTTTATTACTTCCAACCGATCAAAAGAAATCAGACGCTGCATCATAAAACTGCACACTATACTAAATATAGTAACACCTAGATATTTTAAATATATGGATTTGAAACCAAGAAATCTCCATCTAATATACTATCACTCTTATCGAAAGACCCTATATTTTTTTTGTAATATGTTCGTAAATATATCAGTATTTTGCGCATTAAGAGATATATTTAAAGGTTCTACAGGGTGATTCAAAAATCGATCACGAAACTTAAGGGGGTGATTCTACTTGACAAAATAAGGGTAGAGATTCATATAATTTTTTTTCAAAATGTCCTTCGTTTTCGAGTTACAAGCGGTCAAAGTTTAATTTTTATTTTGGTTTTTTCGCCATATTGCATTTATTTTTTAACCAATCCAGTTGATATTTGGCACACAAACCGAGCTTTGCAGATTCTAAAATTTTAAGACAAAAGTACTTTTTAAATACCATCAGAGAGCACTTCACCTAAAACTCAAAATTTATTTACATCATAACTTTTTATTTTGACAGATGTCGCAAAGCTGGGGGCGCCATTTTATAAAAAATCAAAAACTTAAAAAATAAGGTACTCCTTATTAAAATCGATAAACCTCACCGTTTAGACACCAATAGACATCAAGGGTTTTATCAATTTCAATCAAATTACCTACATACATACAGGGTGTCCAGTAACTCAAACGACAAACTTTACGGGGCGATTCTACAACAGAAAATAAGAAAAAAACTTCATATAAACATATGTCTTAGTTTTTGAACTACAGTGTGTTAAATATTAAAAAAAAACAACTCTGAAACCTGATCAAAATTTAGAAAATAATTTTGATCATCTATGTATTTTCCTAGAATTCTAGTATGTGCAAAAGCTTTTAAAGAAAAGAAAAACAGCACAAATTCCTTTATTTACGCAACCATCAAATTACAAGAACGAGGAAGTCGTCTCAACATCACCATCATTCTGAAAAAGCATCACATAATGAATATTTGCCATATTTGAATTGCAAATTGCGCATAATTAGTTCTGATTATTATAAAATGCTAGTGAACTGCTCTCCAGCTCCTACGCGCCGTGTATTAAGTGCATTCTGTGAGATTAGTTTAATGATTCATCGTTTATGCATAAACATGTTAGATTCAACTTTATTAAAGATTTACTTAAACCTACATCCAACCTAATTATTATTATTATGAATTAGGCACATAGTACAGTTTGGTAGGTCAAAAGTTCACTAAACATTCGCATTGGGAAGTTGGTATATTTATATTTGCATATACAGGGCTATTATTGTGGCTTTCTTTATATTAAAAATAATGGTGATTCCCGCACAAATTGCCTTGAAGATTATTCTGTATAAGCATTAGTTAAAGGTATATCGGCCAGTAAAGCAACAACAAAGGACGTACGTGCGTCATCCAATCCGAAATGTTTACATGCCCCTATTCACCTTAGACTGTCTCTTTTCCCTCACATTGCCTATGTGTTATGTTATTTAGTTGATCCGGTTTATAGTGATGTAAAGGGTAATATTACCGAGGTAATGTTGCCAGTAAGTTTGGTAATATTACGGAATATTACCGCAAGATCGGTAACATTTAAAATGCTGTTTTTTCCGCTCTATACTCTAACCAAATCAACGCGGCGACAATTCAACTAAAGCTAAAAATTTAATTGCAACGTTCATCTATAAAACTGCAAGGCGTCATCCAAAGTATTCTTCACAAGTAGATCTTATTATAAAAGCACTTGCAAAGTACAAAATTAGAGGTGGTAATATTTTTGCTAAGGAATTCGTCATTTCCAACGAAAAATCTATATCTGGGCCTGTTTGGTGGGCTGGAATTTGCTCCAGGCCGGGAATTCTCGAATCACGAATACTAGTGTCACGTTCGACATTGATGAGCTTCTCGCATGAAAAACCAGTTAAAACCTGTTTTTGAGCGACATTTCATTGATCACGCATTCCACATTGTGAAGTGAGATACGAGAATAGACCCGCAGTCCTAAAATAAGTAGATTGACTAAACATTTTAAATTTGCCATCGTCAACAGCCGCAACTGAAAAACCTTTAGAACCGAGTTTAGAAATTATATATTTTTTCATCGGCACAAAAGAAACAGACTTACCGTGGAAAAGGTTGAAAAACTAACTTATGCTGCCCATAATTATAATTTACTAAATAAAGATTATTTAAGAATAATAAAATCTACTGAGAAAAATATAGAAATAGAAGATATCGGGTTCAAAGTTTTAGACTTGACTCAATTAACGAAAGATAAAGAAGAATAAGATAACGAGATTAGGGATGATGATGAGAATTATTTACCATTATCCACTCTATTACGCAGACCCGGATCCTAATTTTTTTCAAGGGGTGGGGAAAAAACTGCCCTTTGCCGCCCCTTCGGGTTTCACTTTTGTGGAGAAAATACAGTAAAGAGCAAAAAAAGGTCCCCGCTTGTTAAATCGTGCTCTCTTTCAATCACTTGGCGCCCTACATGTGAAACTACACAAAACTATCACAAATGAAAAATGAAGACCCAAAAAAAGGTCCTCGCCTTTCAAATCGCGCCCTCTTCCCATCATTTGGCGCCCCATGTATAATAAATTCTCATTGCAAACGCAAGTATTTACCGTGCTTCATTGTGCCTCCCTTTGACGGTGTCACCCGGGGCAGACACCCTTTTCCCCCTCCCTCTAGATCCAGAGCTGCTATTAGGTAGTCCACTCTGACTTTGATTAGTTAAAAAGAAAACTATTGTTTTTCGTAATGTTTTTACAGTTTTAAAATAAAAGGACTTGTATTACTTAAGAAGCTGTTCTTTTTAAATTACTAATGTTACCGTAATATTACGAAATATAACCGGTAATATTACCCATTTTTAAATTACCGGTAATTTTACATCCCTAACTATATATAATACTCTACGAGGTCTTAATAACACAAAATTTACAAGAATTTTGTGCTGCCTAGAGTGGTTTTTCCTACAAAATAAAACGTTTAGTTAGATCTTTGTTAGATAATAAAATGTTGAAAGCCAGTGAGACCTCGTAGAGTATTGGCCCTTGATAAAGGGGCAATCCAGCCAGGAAAAGTTGGAATAAATACAATATGTTTTCATATGCCTGCCCTCATCCCGCTATACTCCAATTTGTTTAGCCACATTATCTGGAAAAAGGTCTAAATTCTTGTAAAGTCTATAAGCCAACAACGTACATAAAACAAATTTCGATGGCAAGTGATTTAATTAAGTCTTTAGTAATTTATGTGAATATTTTACCTTGGTTTTTCCAAGTTTTTTAAAAACTTTTGAAGATTTACGGAAACGCTCAAGTTAGCCGTTTAAAACGTTTATTGGATCCTCTACTAAAAGATTTTACCAGATATATCTGGAGTGTTCTAGACTCCTACTCGTTAGTAAAAAAGAGCGACGGAAAACCTTCGGCAGTTAGTATAATTTTGACCAGTGTGCTGTTGTGTTGAAGACATTCACAACTAAAGTTTGGTCGTAGTTGTAACCATAGTTACGTTCGATTGTCAACAAAAAGCTATAAAACGACGATACGTGTTTTTATACGAGGTGTTACGGAACGATACCTTAAATTTATTTCATCCTGTATATATGGATTCTGCTATTTTCCGGATATAACAAGCAACTGTCATCAACCATTTTATTGCGTGGAACTTCTCCGAGACGTCGGCGTCGCTTTTAAGCCGTTTTTGTTCGGAAACCGACGCCCGCCGACTTTCTGTATCGTATAATTTTGAGGGTTTATCGTGTGTACACAAGTAATGAGGCGAAAAGGAACTTTACCCTCTTTTTTGCTGTAGGGTAAAAAGTTATTTATAATTCGCATTCCAATAGAGACCCTATTAACATGATTTAGAGGGGCAGTCAATAAAATAATATCGTATAAGAAAAATTGCATTTTCATTTCCGCGTTAGAAAGAAATATCAGTACCGTACAGCTGATTTTTCAATCGTCTGATATACAGTGTGTTTCTATACAAATGCGAAAAACTTTAGGAGGTAATTCCTTGTTCAGAATAAAAGGTAGTTTGCTTTATAAACATGGGGTCAAAAGTCAACAATTAGGGTGATATGGCGGTACAAAAATAGCAAGAAATAACGTTTTTATTTTTTATCTTAAAAACAAAATTTAATTAAATTAAACACCTTTATTAATAAAAATGCATAAAAATACTTTAAAACTTTTTGTTGCATTGTGTTAAAGGCGGCGATGCCAGTATTTGACTAAAAACTGCTTAACAGCGTTGTCTCTGTTGACACTTTTTACTTGTATTCATGAATTCAATTGAATAGCTAAAGCTTTTTAAAAATGTGCCTATACCGATATTATATCGGTATCGGCAACTAAAGGCCGATTATCGGTTTCGGAAAAAAAATTGTATCGGCCGATCACTATTACAAAATTATGTTTTTGCAATTTTTCATGTAATTAAATCACAGGAAACCGTCAAATAACACTTATCTTCATACGAGACATAAACAAATTAATAGCAACAAGTTTATAATTAAATAGGCTAGTGCAAATTTGCATAAACAGTTAACAAACTGTTACAAAATAATAAAATCACCATAAATCTTTCACTTCTTTGTCTGTTTACATTTGCATAACTCAGAAAAGGATTTATTCTACAATCCCAGATATTAATTTATAATTTCTTTTACTTATAAACAGGTGTGTCTCGATATCCACCTAGATTTGTGTGATTTTTAAATGCTATTTTTAGGTTGAAAGTTATATATTTAGCTTTAAGCTGTTACAATAATGAATTCATATTGTCGACGTTGCTGTCTTAAAATTCAATCTTGAAATGAGGAAACAAGCGTTTAAAGGATTTAAAATAATTGATTTAAATCACGATTTAATTTAAATCAAAGAAGGAGTGTTTATTTAAAAACGGGCATGTCCACATTTTATCAAAAATGTATATCTTTTTATTATTTCTACTTAACTTTAAAAACTGTTCACTCTGCTAAAAATCCCTTGTGTATTAATCAAAATCAGAAAATTCAAATAGTATTTTTTGGTCTATTATTAGTTCACATTAAAAGTAGAGATGTCCACTTGGTATTTTTTCTCATTTATTTTAATTTCGATATCTAAAGGTACGTTTACATCTGACATTTATTGCATGATGTCAGATAAAAATTCTAGCTAAGGTAAACAGTTAAAAATTTATATCAGACATAAATATTTGATTGTTTACATTAGCCAGAATTTCTATCTGACATAAATATCATGCAATACATGTCAGATGTAAATGTACTTTAATAATTATTATATGAAATTAGGTACCAGAACATAACAAATTACCTCTGACTTTTAAGGCAGGGGGTTAACCTGACCAACCTTTCTTTGTTTCTAGATATTAGGTATCGTAATTCACAAAGAGTTAAAAAGTTTGGAAGTATCGACGTATATCAGTCATTGTTGATGGCCACTCTTCAAGCTTTCACGAAATTAATGCTCGAGTGCCTCAGGGTTCAGTACTAGCATCAACTTTGTTTCTTCTTCCCATCAACGACCTTCTTTCTTCCACAACCAATCCCATTCATAGTTATGCTGACGATAGTAGCCTTCACTCCACTTTTCAGGTTCCCAAACCAATCTCTCAACCCGACTTGGAAAGCAAACGCAGGGCGATGAAGATATTTCTTTCACAGGATCTCAATTTGATATTGGATTGGGGCACCAAAAATCTCGTTCAATTTTGTGCATCCAAAACACAATCATGTTCCTTGTCGCGAAAAAATCATCAAACACTCACTCTTTGCTTATGAGTGGCCAGGTTTTGCAGAGCGGGGACACATTTAACCTTGAAGGCGTCACATTTGAGAATAACCTTAACTGGCATAAACACATTGTATCTATAGCCACCGCGGCTTCAAAAAAGCTTGGATTTCTTTTCCGAGCCAAAAAGTATTATTCTCCTTCCAATTTATACACTTTGTATGTGTCCCAAATTCGACCCTCTCTGGAATATTGTTCTCATGTCTGGGGAATGGCATTCCCTACAACCCTCAGCATGCTTGATGCCATTCAAAGAAGGGCTGTTCGTCTTATTAATGATCCTTTACTTACTTAAAGACTTCCTTCTCTTGCCCATCGTCGAGCTGTGGAAGATCTATCGCTCTTCTATAGATACTTCTACGGCTTCTGCTCCGACGAATTATCCAGTATAGTCCCTCCTCTTGCAGCTCCCAACAGAGAAACTCTTGGTGCCGCACGTATGCATCCCTATACGGTCCAATTGAACAGGCCCCGAACTTCCCACTTTGTTCGTTCTTTTATCCCTAGAGTTTCTAGGTTGTGGAACCTACTGCCAGCAGAGGTCTTTCCTTCCCCCAAATCTTCCAGTTTTTAAGTCCCGTGTTAACAAACTTCCTCTTACCCTGCTTAAGACACCCACGGTACGTTAGTATTTAGGCTTTCAGCCTTCGTGGATTGTCCAAAGATATAAAAAAGTAAAACATCGCAAAAACACATTATTAAACAATCATAAGTCAAACAAAAGTAGATATGTCTAAAATGTTTTTGAAGTATCAGCAGTTTTGGAGAAAGAAAATGATGAAAATATTTTTTTGCGATTTTCTCATAACTCATTAACTTAAGACCTGAAGTTTTCCTGTCAAAAAAACCCCATATACCCAGTCACTAGGGTACAGAGAGGGAGGCGGGGGGCCCCAAACGGTGGTAATCATATAAAATAAGGTACATATTGGGTCTTAGGGGCGTTGTTTTGAAGTGTTTCTGTTTCTTTGGGTAGCAACATACAAAAAGGAGGAGGCCCCATTTTGGCAAAGTATATCATGTTAAGTTAAGGCCCCAGTTGGAGGGAGAGGAGGACCTTTTTTTTGGTTGTCGAAAATTTAAAAAACAAGAAAAGATTGACTGAAAACGGTCCCAAGTTTGCTTTTCGTCCCGGGCCCCAATAGCTCTAGGTACGCCACAGTACCCAGTTTTAGTAAAATATTTAAAACGCATTAAAAATTGCCAAAATAAATCACAAATACTTTTTTCGTAGTTTTCTTATTAACCACCTTAGAACATAGGTATGTTCGGTTAAACCTTGACACAAGGAAACTGTACTCTGGCTGAGTATCATTAATTAGCGACACCCTGTATACGTTCGATGAAAACTGTTTACAATAAACAAAAATGTTATCTTGTGGTAGCACTCTCCTTAATGCCTTTTTGTAACTCCAGCCTTTAGAAATTAGGTTCGTGGACCCTTTCCTTTAAAATTTATGGAGATATTGGGGTTGTTTGTCTGGAGTCTGGCGCCTTGGGCTCTAAAGTCAGTTCTCCTAAAAGGGAAGTCATTCATATGCATGGCCACGTTAAATGAAATCCTGTATTAGGTTAATGCTTCTTTATAAGATAAATGTATCTTTAAATTGTATTATAAAAAGTTAATATACGAAATTCGTACTACTTTAATTAAACAAAAAATATTATTTTTTCCTTTACCTTGATAAGTATACTGAGTTAGTAAAAAGTTATATTATAAAGAGGTAAAGTTTGTAACTTGCACTGCACAAAAAGTTCAGATTAACGCCCAACGAAGCGGGCACCGGTCGGTTATCTTGGATAAACTATAATTTTGTAAGGGCTAATCTTCGGAAGTACTAAACCGATAATAAAAACTCTTTCACAATCAGAAAGCTACACTATTCAGGAGTGTTATAGGCTATATTTTACTATGATTAAACAAAAAGTTCAGATATTAACGCCCAACGAAGTGGGCACGGGTCGACTATCTTCGATAAACTATAATTTTGTAAGGGCTAATCTTCGGAAGTACTAAACCGATCATAAAAACTCTTTCACAATCAGAAAGCTACACTATTCAGGAGTGTTATAGGCTATATTTTATTATGATTAAACAAAAGTTCAGATATTAACGCCCAACGAAGTGGGCACGGGTCGCCTATCTTGGATAAACTATAATTTTGTAAGGGCTAATCTTCGGAAGTACTAAACCGATCATAAAAACTCTTTCACAATCAGAAAGCTACACTATTCAGGAGTGTTATAGGCTATATTTTACTATGATTAAACAAAAAGTTCAGATATTAACGCCCAACGAAGTGGGCACCGGTCGGCTATCTTGGATAAACTATAACTTTGTAAGGGCTAATCTTCGGAAGTACTAAACCGATCATAAAAACTCTTTCACAATCAGAAAGCTACACTATTCAGGAGTGTTATAGGCTATATTTTACTATGATTAAACAAAAGTTCAGATATTAACGCCCAACGAAGTGGGCACGGGTCAGCTATCTTGGATAAACTATAACTTTGTAAGGGCTAATCTTCGGAAATACTAAACCGATCATAAAAACTCTTTCACAATCAGAAAGCTACACTATTCAGGAGTGTTATAGGCTATACTTTACTATGATTAAACAAAAAGTTCAGATATTAACGCCCAACGAAGTGGGCACCGGTCGGCTATCTTGGATAAACTATAATTTTGTAAGGGCTAATCTTCGGAAGTACTAAACCGATCATAAAAACTCTTTCACAATCAGAAAGTTACACTATTCAGGAGTGTTATAGGCTATATTTTACTATGATTAAACAAAAGTTTAGATATTAACGCCCAACGAAGTGGGCACGGGTCTGCTATCTTCGATAAACTATAATTTTGTAAGGGCTAATCTTCAGAAGTACTAAACCGATCATAAAAACTCTTTCACAATCAGAAAGCTACACTAATCAGAAGTGCTATAGGCTATATTTTATAATGATTAACCAAAAATTTCAGAGAATATTAATGACATATGTATATCAACCTATACTAATATTATAAAGTCATTAAGTTTGTAAGTAAGTTTAAGCACCGGTGTGGTCCACTGGTAGAATGCCTAATTGTCACGCGGGTCGCCCGGGTTCGATTCTCTGCTGCTGCAGATGTTTTGTTTTATATAAATATAGATAAGAATAAAAAAAACAACGAATTTACTTATTTTTAGTTTTTTTTATATTCATTAATACTAATATTATAAATAAAGAGGTAAAATTTGTAACTTTGATTGTTTGTAAAGGCTAATTTTCGGAAATACTGAACCGATCATAAACATGTTTTTACAATACAGATACTATTTAGGAGTGCTATAGGCTATATTTTATTATAATTATACAAAAAGATCAGAAAAAATATAATTAACGCCCAACGAAGTGGGCACTGTAAGTTCAACACAGCTACTTCAATAAGAACCTAATGTTTACATACAAAAGCACCCACTTGTCATGTATTTTTTTACCATAGGCATCTCTTAACTGTAGCACAGAATAACTAGCTACCGAAAATTGTAGATATAGGGTTTCTGTAGTCGATGCCAAGTGTCTTTGGGGTATTTTGATGCTCTTGTATGACGTAGAGGTGTTTAACTAACAGCGTTTAAACACTATCTTATAAACCGATTAAACTGCATTTAGAAAATTTGATATATTAAAGGTATCGGATATAAAAAAATTTGACAGTGATATCGGCACCTCTGCCAGATTTTCCAGTTTTGTGCTACATATTAAATTTCAGTTATTTTAAATAGAATATTCCATTTATTTTGATTGCAACAAAATGGGCGTACCAACTATAGTAAGATTAAAAATATTCAAAACCCAATCATTACCAGTTGCCGAGATATGACAACATGGCATTTTTATTCAAATCTGGTAGCAGTGCTAATATTACTGTTCAATTAGACATACATCGTAAAAACAACAAAATGCCGAACACAGCTTAAGCTGTTTTAAAGATATTTAGACGTTAATGTACTTTTTGTTAAAAGTGTAGCGGGAGGTGTAGTGGGTCGGTGTTTTCTTGTTTGGGCACCTAATAAAATTTTACCTCTTTTAACCCTTTTTATTTCGGCTTGGTTACCTGGAAAAAATGCATAATTATTTCTTCTTGCTTGGTACCCTAAAGGTGTGCATATAATTTAATAATATAGACAGACATATTTATTCTAAGTTGACATGAGCGCTGTAATGTGCATTAGCCAAACGCAAATTTGTATAAAACCCATGTGTAAAGACCCTTAAATCAGTATCAGTCTTATTGCATGACAATAGTTCTGTTTTTATTACAGTTACAGTTACTTTTTTAAATTTCTTAATTCTCAACTCAACTTTTAACCTAACTTAACAAACTTTTTTTTAATTTTTAACACCCCGTAGTTCAAAAACTAGGACGTTTAGGACATTTTTAATATGAAGTTTTTTCTAATTTTTTGTTGTAGAATCGTTTAAGTTTGTCGGTTGAGTTACTGGACACCCTGTATGTACGTAGGTAGTCTGATTGAAATTGATGAAAACTTTGATGTCTATTGGTGTCTAAACGGTGAGGTTTAACAACTTTCATAAAGAGTACCTACCTATTTTTTAAGTTTTTGATTGTCTATAAAATGGCGCCCCCAGCTTTGCGATATCTGTCAAAATAAAAAAGTTATGATGTAAATAAATTTTAAGTTTTAGGTAAAGTGCCCTCTAGCGGTATTAAAAAAGGTACTTTTGTCTTAAAATTTTAGAATCTGCAAAGCTCGATTTGTGTGCCAAAATATCAACTGGATTGGTTAAAAAATAAATGCAATATGGCGAAAAAAACAAAATAAAAATTGAACTTTCACGGCTTGTAACTCAAAAACGAATGACATTTTGAAAAAAATTATATGAAGCTCTGCCCTTATTTTGTCAAGTAAAATTACCCCCATAAGTTTCGTGATCAATTTTTGAATCTCAGGAGTCTGCCAGACCCTATGTCACCTTTAGTGACAGAAATTTAGATCTTACCAGTTAAGGGTTAACATAAACAAATATCAAACATCTTCATTATGCATGCATTTTTTTGCACATTTAAACAACAAAAATCTGATTCGTAACCATCAAGACAATGCGGAAAACGAGCCTAAGATAACAACACAAAATGCCATTCCTAATGTCTCGCGATCAGGTTTTAGATTGAATGGAACGAGGAAGAGCTCACCGAAGACGAGAGACGTATCGAGGTCTGCAAATGTATGTCGATCTAGATGTCGATGATTCGATCATCTAGTGAACGAACGATCGATAACAATCCGTGCAGAACAAAATCTGGTCGAAGCATCGCATGGCCGACTTGGCAGCTATAGCGAGTTTTGGTCGTGGAAAAATGATAGTTACAGGGGTTATCAAGAAGTAAAATCGATATTCAGAATTATATTTCAGGTATAGAAGGAACAGTTTAAAAATGTAAAATCGGTGCTCTTTGATAAGAAAAAAGTCACAAAAAAGTTTAAAGCAAATAAATCGGCATGCTTGTCTTCGCGGCCGCCTTTGTATATTTCTTTTATGATATGCCGGTTGATGCAGCTGGTCACCGCACTATGGGATAGAAATTATTTTTTTGGTCAAAATTCTGAAACTTCCCAATCTAACTTTAAATGGGGTGCTTTTTACTGGAAAAATATTATAAATTATTACAAATGCTTTTGGAAATCTAAAACTTATTATATGTTATTATAAATTTACACCCCCCTTAACATTATTATTTCTTATTGTAACTACAAAATAAACTAAAATATTAGCTTGTTTGGTTAATTCAGTAGTATTCTAATCAGTAATCCGATGATTATTATCTCATATGATATACAGGGTACGACAATAGGCATAATTTTTTAAATGGAATACCCTGAATATTATATCACCACGAAAAAATCTTTTAAAATGCTTTAAAAAAATTCTACATTTGATGTGTCTATCTCAATTAGTTTCGGAAATATGACCATCCAAATCTTAAAAATAATTTTAAATTATTTTTGGAAGCGTAATAGAGATACATCTTCCCAACTTTTTTATTTTTTAACGTATAAAATAAATAAAAACACTGTTTTGTTGGGTAGATTCTGTGGAATCCATATCTTTCATCAGATTGCTTTTATCTTTTAGGATATACAGTGTAGGACAAAACATATTAAATTTTAAAATGGAAAACCCTGTACTTAAATTATAAAAAAATCAGTCCTTACACTCAGAAGTAGCAAAAAGTAGGCGGCAATTGTAAGTACAAAAACTGATAAAGAAAAAGGTAAAAAATCTTTGACAAAAGTAACGAGACTTAGCGAGACTGCATCGAAAACACAACAATAGCTCTTATTATTTAAACTCTTTTACTTTTTTTAGTAAACAAGGCTAATAATAAACTAAGTAGATTAAATGTTGTATATTTATGTTTACTTAAAATACATTTTCAATTTTCTTATTACCCCAATAGAAGTCGTCATATCCTTTTATAATTTCGCGTACATGTAGTTTGGAGTATCTACTTTGAAATACACAGCATAAGCCATTAAAATTTCAAAGTTGCTTTTTTATGTGTTTTTGTATTATTTTCAAAGGGTACCGAATTTGCGCTTTTAAAATGTTCTAACTATAGACCGTCAGCCCATTGTAGAAAATGGACGAATTAACCAACCAAAAAAATGAGACGAACATAATCGAAAACATTCTTACTGACTTACTGATATAATTTTATCTCTTTTGTTTTAATTCAAATAATGACATTTAGTATTTTTCGGAACTCTACAGGAAAAAATAAGCAAGATCTGCGTTTTTACATATTTTTTTTATGGGGTAGACCACAAATATAAACAGTATAATCCGAGGTATAATCCTATACTTTGGGCACTATAAATTGAGAAAAACACCTGAACAAAAAATGCATTTTATTCTTTTAACTGTCAGTAACCCTAGTTAAAGCAGAATTCAGCTAAGAAAAAGCCATAGGCGTCACACAAATAAAGACGACAATAAACTATTTCTAATCTTTTTTCTTTTTTTTATGTTTGAACAAACCACGAAGGTTAAATACTAACGTACCGTGGGTGTCTTAAGCCAGGTAAGAGGGAGTTTGTTGACACAGGACTTAAATACTTGAAGATTTGAGGGGAAAGGAAAGACCTCCGCGGGCAGCTGGTTCCACAATCTAAAATCTAGGGATAAAAGAACGAACAAAGTGAGAAGTTCGGGGCCTGTCTATGCCTTTCTGTAAGTGAGGGATCATTAATGAGATGAATAGCTCTTCTTTGGATGGAATCAAGCATGCTTAGGGTTGTGGGGGACGCCATGCCCCAGATATGAGAACAATATTCCAAGGGAGGTCGGATTTTGGGACACATATAAAGTGTATAAATTAGAAAGGGAAAAATACTTTTTGGCTCCAAGAGAAATCCAAGCTTTTTTGAAGCTGCCGTGGCTATAGATACAATGTGTTTATGTCAGTTAAGGTTACTTTCAAATGTGACGCCCACAAAATTGAAGGTGTCTTTTTTCTGTAAACTTGGCCACTCATAAGTAAAGGATGAGTATTTGATGACTCTTTTCGCGACAAGGAACATGATTGTGTTTTGGATGGAATATTAAATTAAGATCCTGCGAAAGAGATATCTGCATCGCTCTGCATTTGTTTTTCAAATCAGGTTTAGTGGTGGGTTTAGAAACCTGAAAACTGGAGTGAAGGGTACTATCGTCGGCGAAACTATGAATGGAATTAGTTGTGGACGAGAGAAAGTCGTTGATGTGAAGAAGAAACAATGTTGAAGCCAGAACTGAGCCCTGAGGCACTTTAGCATTTACTTGGCTTGAAGAATGGCCGTCCACAATAACTGATATACGTCAATCAGATAGATAACTAGAGAGCCAAATACAGAGTTTAGTTGAAAGACCATTGGAGGGAAGTTTATTAAGAAGTGCGGCATGCCAAACCTGGCCAAAAGCTTTGGATATATCAAGAGCAACGATCTGGGACTAACCTAGAAACTAAAGAGACTTATTCCAGCAGTGTGATACGAAGGAAAGAAGATCTGGTCCTTTAAAGTCAATTTTTTTTTCTAACCGTATTCGTCGAAGTGGTTCAAACAGTATTCAAAAATGACGATGAAAATATGAGAATCAAGAAAATGTAGGTTTTAAACCGTTGCGTCATAGCCCAATACGCTTTTAGGTTATGTTTATGATTTTTATTTTTTAGGGTTAATATGTACTTTAGTTTACGCCGAATATAAAAATGTTTCACTTGCCATGTACATATATGTTAAAAGTTTTCAAAAATGACCACAACCAAGGTTTTAATGAGTTTAATGCATACGCCCGCCTGACAAAGATAGCTATATTGTTTTCAAACCATTGTCCGGAATGCATTCAAACACGGTTAAATCACATATATATAACCAATATACAGGGTGTTCATTTAAAAACTTTCCACTCAAGTTATCTTCGAAACAATACAGATTTGAGAAAATCGCCGAAACACGTCAAGATATTTATTGAGGGGGAACGTTTTTTACAAAAATTGGACGGCGCCTCTTTAACCCCTTAACCACCAGGGCCACCACCCCAAAATTCTTAAATGAGAAGGCGGGTCGAGTGATACATCATTTTAAAGCTCCTGACGGGTACTTTATAAACCTAGAATATGAAGTCAATACCTTCACCTATTACAAAACGGCGGTACTTTAAAAATTACCTAAATACCTGATTTGGATGGCCATATTTCCGAAACTAATAAAGTTAGATGTACCTAATGTGGTGTTTTCACTCGACCCGCCTTCTCATTTAAGAATTTTGGGGGTGGCCAAATTTCTTTAAAATTCCCTATCAAAATGACAAAACCAAAATATCATATAAAAAAATATTCTATTAAATATACAGATCTTTTTTAGGCTTTTCCTTTTTAACTTAGTTAGTTAATCAAACGAGGTCTAAACTGTGTGAGTAAAAAATTATGCAGTGGGTAGTGCGAGTAAAAATGTAAAAAAGTGGGAAGTTGTTTGCTTTAGTTAACGTATTAATTTGGCGCCAGCTATAAAAATGCTACTTAAATAGAAAAAAGACAAGGTTTCTGGATACTAAATATTTTTATACTTAATTGTATTCTTTTTTATGTGTATTTTATTTTTAGTGAAAATGGAAGAGGATACGTTTAAATAAGTCTAATGAAAACCGAGGTACTTATTAGGTAAATAAACGTTACTATATAGGGTGTCCCAGAATATATGCGCTATCTCACAGATCAATATAGAACAGATAAAAATATTATGACCAGTTTCCGTCAAACAGACATACAAAATTATGAAATACAACCCTATTTAAGCAAAAAGTTGTTTTTGTTATAAACGCTTTAATCTTGGCTTTAATTTTTCGAAATTAAACAGCTGTACCTTTTCTTTAGCTAAAGGTTGAAGAATTAAAAAAGGCTTAACTAACCAGAACTGACCATGACCCCCTCCGCCAATGTGATAGTTTTGCGTCTAATCAGACAGGTAGAAATAATTTGCATAACCATGCAAATATTTCTATTTCCATTTGCCTAAAAATTGCTTAGGCAAATAGAATCAAATGTTAATTGACTAGTTAAATAGCATTTGCCTAGACAATTAGGATTTGAGAATGAAAATACACTATTTTATGCTTTATTTGGTTTCTGGGAGATTACGTTTAAACAAAATAGTATTTGGTTTTTCTCCAAGAAGCGAAATACTATTTTGTTTAAATGAAAATACACTATTTGCCCAGACAGAAGGTCGGTGCCGTATTAACCATTAGGCTGACTAGGCTAAAGCCTAGGGCGCCACGAAAAATAGGTGCCAGACAGGGAAGTAATAGGCGCTAGACAAGGGAGTTTTTAAAAAAGTTTAGGAAATGACCTTCTTTTTTGGGGGCATCAAATTTTATTTCGGGTGGTTGTGAAGGCACTTAAAATAGGCGCCACAGAAGAAAGGGTCTTTTTTTTGCTGTTTCATTTTTTTTCGTGGAAGAAAAATAGGCGCTCCAGGAATTCTAGGCTAGGGCGCCTCAAACAATTAATACGGCAATGCAGAAGCATTTGCCTAAAATAACCATTTGCCTGCGACATATTATATACATAGAAATATCTATGGAATAAAACAAACAGAGAGCTGTCGAGAAGTATTTGTTGACAAAAAAATCTTAACTGTTATAAATCTTTACATTTTGGATTCTGTCATGTTTGTAAGGGGTAACTTGGATTTGTTTGCCGAGTGTCACCTTAGTCATGATCATGACACTCGAGATAAGGGCGGAAGGCTCTACTGTGATAAATGCAATTTTTCATACATTCAGAAAAATGTCAAATTTTCAGTAATAAAATTTTTTAATTCATTTCCTGAATCAGTTAGGCTACTCTCAGAGAGTGAACTAAAAACGTGTATTAAGAAATATCTGTTAACAAAATCATTTTACACACTAAGTGAATTTTTTGATGATGGGGTTAAAAAGTTACTAGGTAGGTGTAGTAATTAAGATAATATATTATCACATTATTGTATGACATGGTTCCACACCCTTTTGGGTTTTATATGTAACTATTTGTTATTTGGAATTAATAAATGCTTATCTATATATCTATCTATCTATCATATATCTGTAAGGGTGCTCTAGAAAAAAATATTTATAGGAATTTGTCATATTATTTTCATGTCTTTAATATTAATCCGGGAATCGTTGCCCACATATTCTGGGTATTTAAAAAAAATAACTATAATCGGGCCATTTCAATATGAGATAGTAACGAAAGCAAAAACAAATTGTAGTGCATTGATGTAAATAGAGTGTTACCATGGCTACAAGCCCAACTAACCAATGGGTAACCCTTGATTTATTTATTTTCTTTATGTCATTCTCAAATAAAAAATGCTATAAAATATAGAAAAAAATACGTTTGGACTCACATCTTTCTTGGGAATAATTTGCAAATTTCTGAGCCTTATTTTCGGCGGCTTGCTAGCCGTGTTGTTATTTTTCCAACCGGACGTTTGATTATCCAGATTTTCCGTTGAATTATTTCCGTTAGCACAGATAAGATTACTCCAGGGAGCTGGTGGATTTTGGCTCCTCAAGGGCGGCAAAATGTACAACATTGTGCTGTAGGCAAATAACCGGCAAATTTGTCAAACATTTAAGATGCAAATTTCAAGCCTAAACCACTCGTGAACAGTTTGTACACATAGTTCAGCACCTAAACCACACAGCTTTTTAATAAAATGCCGAAAGAACCAAGTCTTTAGTAACAAAACTGTTGTAATATTTGAAATTATCAACAAACGAAGTCAGTCAAGGCTCTGCAAGACAACGCGAGCAACACTCGGTCGAAGTTGCCGATCCTAACTAAAACAAATGTCAGTCACTGACTGAAAACAGCTGCACTAGTTAGAGGAAGGGCGAAGATCGATACGAGGGCTACTTTCGATAGTTATAAGATTTTCAGTTTATTTAAGAATAATTATAACATAAAATAAAAGAAAAATAATAGCTAAATCAAAATTTACATAAATCATGCCATTTCATGTTTGAAATAACATTTAAAATTGTCAAAAAATTATCAAGAACTGTTGTGCACGTACAAGAACTGTATGTTGTAATAGTAAAATTTAAAAGGAAAATTGATTCTTAAATCTTTAAACCATGCGCACAAACGCTAATTATCTCAAATTGTTCAAAATCGGTGATGCCATAACTTTTAAGACAATTACAATAGATTTATTCCATGTATTGTATCTACATGGTGTTTTTTAACTATGGTAGGAAACTATAAAGGGCGATTCTTTATATCGTTTAATATAAAAGAAAAATCCTATTAACAAATATCCGAAGTTGTTTCGTTTTTGAGATACAGGCCATATACAAGTTAAAAATTCCTTATTTTATAAATATCTGAAATATCATTAAACCAAGTTTGTTGAAGTTTGGTACAGTTCTTTAAAGCAATAAGGCGATTAGCCCTAGATTGGCAGTATTCGATCCAGTAGTATCTCAGTGGAAAGTACAGCCAGTATATTTTTAGTATTTTGATTTTTCCTTTTTTTTATTAAGTAAAGCAACTAAAACTACAACCTTCTAGTCTCTTGTATTTTTTGTATCGTTTCGTAACAAAACTTAAGCCATTTTAACACATTCTAATAAGTATCCATAGACAACAAGAAAAAAACATTTTTGACCTTGAAGTAAATGAGCAAAATAACTACTGATAATAAACACGACTGCAATCGATTTGTCATTGATTATATCGAACAAGTTTCAAAATACCTAAAGTTTATTCTTTATGACATTGCATTTTTTTTTTGGTAATTGTCTAGAAAGTGTCCGCAACTCCGACGAAATTTGGTGTACGTGAGTTTTTGGGGCCCGGATTACGAATCTAAAAGAATTTTTAGTCGGAAACGTTTCGTTATATAAAAAGGCAAAAAATCAAAATGTTTTTTGATGTTAAATGAAATATTGTGCCAATTTAGTGTTATAACACGAACTTTGTGCAAAAAGAAGGCGGAATAGAGTGAAAATAAGGTTATAGTAAATTACAACTTTGATGATGGATATCTCGAAAACGAAACGTTTCCGCTAAAATTTCTTTCAGATTTGTGATCAGCGCCCAAAAAGTATACCAATTTCGTCAAAAACGGAGTAGCGGACACTTTCTAGACAATTACCTAGTTTTTAACTTGAACTTGAACTCTCAGAATTAAAGCAATTTTAGTTTTCATATAACGACAAAAAAATCAATCTTTAAAGTTTGCACCGTAGTTGGAAAATACTCTGTACAAATGTACGAATTTTACTGCTGAAAAACAGAGACAATTGCTTATATGAATAAAACAGAAGCAGATGCTTTTATTTTACTTAAGTTTTTTGAGATAAACAAATTTAGCTTTAATGCAGCAAACAGAGACGGACTTCAAGTAAAAGCATTTGCTTACTTTATTCATATGACTAAATAAGTAGATTATACATCGTTAAACTGAATCCGATTAAACCGATCGGATTGAACTTAGAAACATATTCTGATTGGTCCGTTTCAAACGAAATCTTGAAATCACAATTAAAGATATACATTTATAAAAGCAAGGTTTTAAGTATTTTTACTTCCAAAAATTATTCGATTTTGTGCTCGGCAGCCGTTCGGTTAGACGAACAGTTCCGAAGTTAAAATAAGACCAACATAAGGCACGACCTAAGACCGACATAAATATAGCCAGGCACTATACTTATTAAGGGAGTCCTTATCCTACCACGCATCTGCGCAAGCTCAGATGTCAAAATAAGGCCGGTATTATTAGTGCCTGGCCTTATTTTACTGTGCAATATTTCTCTAATACTGTCGTAATATCGATAACTTACCACCCGCCTACGCAAAACAATTGAGTATCGATCGATACGTCAACTGCCAAGAACTAAAATCCCCAATTTCTTTTCATTCTTCTTAATTCTTCTGTCAGGAATATTATTTTAGCCTTAGCCTTAAAACAGTGTGTTATAAACATTTTTAAAACATTTAAATGCAAATACCATTAAAAAAAATATACGAAAGGGAGCTTGCATTTTAATTAGAGGAGATTAATAAGCTTAATAAAGTAAACAAATACCACAAATGTATTGGAATTTGTTATCCCTGTGTAAATAATATAAAATAATATTTCTCTGGCAAACGATAACATGGATATAAATTACTCAAGATAAGATAGATTATATCCTTGAGATATACTCCAAATTTTTATTTTTGACTTTTTGTAAAAAACACAAATATTAATTTACAGAAAAAATTAGAAAAGTTTCAAACTAAAATCTTAATAAAAGAAGAAAAATCTTGTAGCGGCACCTAAGCTAAGCTTACTAATTCGCAAAAAAATGTAAATAAATCCTTAAAAAACAAGTTTATCAAAACGACAGTGTGTTTTGATGACACATACCTGACTGGGTGAACTACTGGAACTGGGACTTCTCTGAATTGTCACTAAGGCCATTTTAGGTGAAAATAATGAGCACAATTAACGACACAAAATGCATGAGTTTTTTTCATAATAAACACTATAAAAATTTCACATATTTGTAGGAAAACACATTTTTTGACAACCGAATACACAAACGTCAAGCAACCCGGCCATGTTCAATACTTGTCTTATCACAGCCAATCACAATTCACCGTTAAAGATTGTTTATCTTTTCTGCCAATAAAAATGGCTAGAAACGTTCAACAAAGGATAATACTAGTTTCGCCATCTAGCAAAGAAATATTAAAGTAAAAAAACAAGTCTACATTACCGGTAATGTCTAAAAATATATATTTTTTTATCTCTAACCTCACAAATCAAGGCCTGTTTTAAAAATAAAAAGTGAAACTAAATATACCAGAAATGAGTAAAATATTTACCCCTACAAACCAGATCAGATTAACAAATATTGCCGTGGTACGAATGAAAAAGGCAGGAAAGCGTTTTGAAATTGCTTGCTATAGAAATAAAGTAGTGTCATGGCGAAACCAGGTGTAAGTAGAGCATTGCATTGTGCAAGGTTGTGAGATGAAATAAACCATAATTAATTACTTACAAGTTAACAAATTGTTTGTTTATTGCAGGGAAAAGGATATAGATGAAGTTCTTCAAACCCACACAGTATTTACAAATGTTTCAAAAGGACAAGTTGCAAAAAAGGAAGATCTTATCAAAGCTTTCGGAATAGATAATCAAAGTGAAATATGCAAGCAAATTCTAGCCAAAGGCGAGCTCCAGGTGTCCGATAAAGAAAGAGCCAGCCAAATCGACCAGCTGTTAAAAGATATTGCAACAACTGTAGCCAACAAATGTTTAAACCCTGAACTTAAAAGGCCATATCCAGTAACAATTATTGAAAAAGCTATGAAAGATGTCCACTATTCAGTAAAACCAAATCAACCCACAAAAGTTCAAGCCATGGCAGTAATAAAACTTCTTAAAGAATCAAATTCAATTCCTATAGAACGTGCCAAAATGAGATTAAAAGTAAATTTTAAAGGTAAAGAGGCCAAAAAATTAAGAGAGAAGCTTATCAAGATGGAAAGTGTTGAGATAGAAAATGAAGAACGGGAAGACGATCAGGTCACAATGGTATTTCTTGTTGATCCGGGACAGTTTAAAGAGATTGACAGTATGGTTAAATCAGAAACCAAAGGAGGTGCCTTGTTAGAAATCATGTCTTATAAAGAAATGGTTTTGGGTGATGAATACTTTTAGAAATACTATACAATGCCTATAATATTCATGTTTATATCTAACACTTTGTTTTTGTACTATTTTGTGTTAATAAAAAGTTAACATTATAATATTTACTTGGATTTTCTATCTAGAACAAAGTGACTAAATTAGAACAAGAAATTTACTTGAAAAATTCATATTCATCTATCCGTTATAGTGTTTAGAATTACCCTTTATATGAAAAAGAACAAAATTATTTAAACAATAAAACTTTATTTATGACTACATCCACAATTACTACTATCATACAAACACCCATTGGGGTGATTCTTAAAAAACCAACATGGTTTCTCTTCATATTTTGTTGTTTCTTCAATACTAACAGGTAACCTAAGCCTCACCAGACCACCTGCTATTTCGAATAAGTACCTATGATTTCTTAAAAGGGTCTGAAGACCACCACATTCTTGCTTAAGCTGCTTTAAATTATCTCTAGATATTTCTTTAACTAATTCAGATATCTGAAATGCAGCTCCTCTGTTCCATGACTCTCCATTTGTTTTTTGAATTAAGTCCTCTTTTGACAAAAGTATATTTACACAACTACCAACTAAATGTGTAATTAAATCTCTATCAAGTTTTGTGCAGTTTCTTACTTTCTCAACATTACTTCTCTGTACTACATTACTACATGTTTTTGCTTAACATACTCTGCCATATCATGCACAACATTGTCATAATCATCATCATGTTTTCTAACCCCAACCAGACATGTTCGTTTAGTAGATGGAATCCTTAACTTATCAATATCTGTGTTAAATCCACATTTGTTTGAAATGTTATGAATGTAGCTCATATAATCTGAATATGCACTTACTGAAGTGTTTGTACGAATAAACTTTTTCCCATTAAAATCGTAAGGACAGCAGGGTAAAACAAAGAAATTAGTTTTGGGACTGCTTTTTAAAGCTATAACTGGAATCCAGGGAGTCAGCTCATCTGAGTGGTTACCTATAATCCAAGTACAATCAGGAAAGAGGGAATCTGGAGTAACAGGCTCTACCTGAAAGTAAATAAAAAAAATCTGTGAAAATTCCATTTTACATATCAAAACCATTAAACAATTAGTGAATTTATTGCTCCACTGGCTACAGTAGAAAATAAATTTTAACTTTAAATTAAACTTTTTGTACTAGTAGATACTATTTTACCTGTAATTTAACAGTTTCAGGATAAATATCCCAAATAGGCCTTTTTCTAACATCCAGACCAAAACCTTGATATCCTTCTTGATTTAGTAAAAATACTAATAGTCCATTTCCACATCCACAATCTACAAATTTGACATTGTCTTCATTTTTCCATAAGCAAATAAGATAGCTAGCTATAGCTATATCTTCAAAAACATATTTTTGAGGATCTGTGCCTGATTTTTAGGCCATACCTAGAAATTACATTTCTTGTAGAATACCACAAGCAAAAATTTAGGGAAAAAAATACTACTTTAGTAATCACAATATAAAATATTTTTGTTTTTAAATAAGGTGTACTACCTGTACAAGTTTTTCTCCATATTTCATTTTTAGGTCATTATAAGTCAAACAGTACTCATCCACTTTTACCAGAGATAATGACTGTATAGAAGTTTTATTATCATCAATAGATTCAATCCACTTTATTAACTTTGTAAATAATTTATCAGCCAACCATTCAGCAAAAGAAGTATCTGCATCCTCAAATGAGTTGACATTTATTCTCATAATAAATGAAGATGTTAGTTCAATTTCATAGGAAAAAGGTGGTATTATCTGTATGTTTTCTGTATCTGAAACCCCCAAAAAAGTAGCCTTGTTATGGTCTTTATCTAAAGTAACTACTTCAATAGCTTTCTGACAGTTTTTAGCTCTTGGAAAAAGTATTCTTACTGATATAAACACACCATAGGATACATCTTTGAAATCAGCTACAGAAACCTCGTCCAACTGAAGATTTTTGTCATAAGGTTCAAGTAAATTAATTACAAATTCTTTTTTAATATTCTCCTTGGTAATATCACCTAATTTTCTCATTTCATACAAAATAGCAGATCTATTTAGAAGATCTCGCAATTTTATGCTGCCTGCATTAAAATGAATTTGATAAAATAAAACTTGTGATACAGCAGTTAGTTTTCTGTTTACTAAGTGGGGTCTATCATGATAAAGCATAAGAGCATTCCAACATTTTTCTGTGGGTATATTGGTGGAACTAGTGACTAGAGGTACTTCAAACATGTTGCTAAAGCTATTTACCAAGGTACTAAAAAAAAATTAATATAACACCTTTTATGTTAACAGCCTACTATAAGACAACCAGAGAAATATTTAAACCTTTTACCTTCCTTAAAATCCACTGGCAATCATCATATGATCTTTGAATTATTTGTTTAACTCTTTCGGGGTCAGGCTCATTAACGTGTTGCTTAAAGCTCTAGAAAAAAAATTTGAATTATATGTCCTAAGAGACACATTTTTAATAAACTAAAACATTAAAAGAAAAATAGAAAAAGTAATAAAATTAAATTTAATTTGGCATTCTACATTAATCTAGGTAACTTCGAAACTTATAAAACTATTGTCTAACCTGTTTTATCATAAATTGATAGTGCTCCTTGGGGCCCTTTGGCAACTTAAGGCACTGTCTTAAAAGATGTTTATATAGTTTTTTTGCAGCGTTTTGATTACTTTCAGTGCTAAAAAGTCGTGAGAAATATAAGAATTTCTTAGAAATAAACATGATTGACTTTGAGGTTAAATAAGCCGGGTTTACACTACCACTACAAATCAAACAAAATATTCTGTTATAGCGAAAACCTTTGAAAAAAAAAAATTGACGCTAGATCGATAATGGTCAATGGCATGGTGCTGATTGGCCGGAGAAGCACTTGCCCCGCACACCGAAAAATCAGCACGCATAGTAAGAAATAACTGCTAGTATTTACCGTTCTTTATCTCGCAAACAGTTCTCACGGCATAGTGTCAAGACTTCCTCTAGTAGCTATATGCGTAAGGAAATAGAGTACACATTAAAGCCGGCTGTCCATGAGAGCGGTTTTCCGCTCGCGGATGATAAATTCAGCGTTGTGATTGGTTAGTACAAATTTAAAATGCTTTTCCCGCCAATCAAATCGCTGAATTATCATCCGCGAGGAGAAAAACCGCTCTCATGGACAACCGGCTTAAAGCCTACTGTCACTTACCAAGTTTACACGAGCTCGCTAATGCACATTACAGAAATACGAATTTAACTAAATCGCATGTGTAAACACCCCTAAAACGTTTTAAAAATCAAAAACCGAATTAATTAAAACCGTATTAAATATGTGTATTATCCAGTTTACAACCGGATTTAAACGTCGTGTAAACGCCAATACGTATTATCTGTCAGTGCTACCAACCAAACATCGTGTTTATTGTTTTTAATAACCTTAAAACTTAAAATAAACTTGTTCTTTATTTTCTTTTTGTTAAAATATATTTAAATTATACGAAAAACAAAACCAAGGAACACTTACAAAACTTTAGCAAGTCCTAAAATAAAAAGGTAGTATTTGGCTGAATAAAATTTCGGTTGGCAACGGCCAAACAGCTGATTAACGTCAACGGATAAACCACATTTTTAATTGTCGTATAAACACAATTGAAAGTGTATTTTTGTTACAACGAATTTTAAGATAATGCGCATTTAGCGCTCGTGTAAACTTTGGTACATGAGAGCGGTTCAGCGTTGTGAGGGGCGGGAAAAGCATTTTAAATTTACACTAACCAATCACAACGCTGAATTATCATCCGCAAGCGGAAAACCGCTCTCATGGATGGCCGGCTTTACACTTTTTGGATGGTCATAAGAAAATGCTTTTTGTAACTAAATCAAGCGTAATTTAGGATCAGATATTTGTAAGCAGACTATGGAAAAGCTGGTTCTTATTTAACGTGTTTTGAAATCGTTATATTTTCGCATATTCTGATGCTTCCAAAAACTCCTCAAGAACTGGGTATGGGATACACATTCCTGAGATTAAATATAACTTCTCTGCCCGACTACCTGGCGAGCTCTGTATATGTACAGCGGAAATTTTAGCAATTTGCGAAATAGCCAGAACCATTTTACAGAAAAATATTAAAAACTGCATTATATTCTCAGACTCCCAAAGTGCAATCTCAAAACTAAATAAGACAAAAATGGATTCTTCAAACGATCATGTAAGCCTGATTACAAAAAGATTGTTGCTGGAAGCAAAGGACAGTGGCACAAATATTATGGTTGCCTGGATTCCAGGACATTCGGGCATCCAGGGAAATGAAATCGCTGATAGATTGGCCAAAATTGGTAGAGATCTTAATATCCCCAGAAAAATAGACTTGGACAAGAAGGAAGTGCTGCCGATAATAAAGAACAAAATATACGACGAATACAGCAGAAAATGGAAGGAATCCCTTAAAACAAAAGGAAAATGGTACTCGGAGATTAACAACACCTCACCCTTAAATAAATGGTTTAAGAAAATAGCCTATATAGACAGAAGACATATTTCTACCATAATTAGAATGAGGACTGGCCATTGCCTGACTAAGAGCCATTTATATAAGATTGGCATTAAAAACGACCCTCTGTGTGAATGCGGGAGCATAGAAAATCTAGAACACATATTTTTGGAATGCCCAATCAATAAGTTACCCAATCTCGATATGTATGAGGAATTTAGAAAAATGGGATTGTCCACACCTCTTAATATTAGAACGGTTTTGGCGAAAATTAACATTAAATCAATTAAATTAATCAGTAAATTCATTAAAATCAATAAGATTGACTTGTAATTTCTGTTTTAGATAAAGCTCACCTATCACCCTCCTAATCCATCCGACGCAGCTCTTTTGTGTAAGCTCCTCCACTGCGCGGGAGCAAAAAGAGTCTTTTCCAGTGTTGTGTTGTCTTAACTAACTACCCAATAACACCTTGATTTGAATTTGTGTTAAGTATTTTGTAGCTATTCAGTGGCCATGTCATGGTTTCGAGCCAGACAAACACATGGCCACCTCTAATGTGCTGGCAAATTGGACCGAAAGGGACCAGAGCCAAGAAGAAATAACCAACCAACCAACGTGTTTTGCAAATAAAAGGTGTAAACCAATTAGTGTACATTATTTATCAACAACAAACAGACCTAAGATGACCTTGAAGGGGACCATGTGACTTTTACCTGACGTTGCCTGTCAAAATGGTAACGAAAGTAGGGTTATAATTAATATTTTACAAGAATCTCTAATAATTAAAAAAAAATGGTTTTTCGAAAACTTCTCCATGCCAGAACAGTTAATCAAATTCGCCATTATTGTAGCAAAAAACAGTAAGTGTAATTAATTATAAAAATATAAAATCATTTTTGAAGAAAACTATGTCGTCTTCCAGGGGATCAGTAGGCTTCAGAAAAGCAAGTCTGCTTATTTCCGAGCTTAATACCACGGCTAAATATCTAAGTACTTGATTATTTATTTAAGCACTTTTATTATTGTCTTCTATCTATGGTCATTAGGTTTGGAAATTTGAGCTTCATGAGGTTATCTATATTAAATCAATCCTTCTTTTAGGTCTGAAACAGCAACTGATTCCAAACCACAAGAAAAAGCTACAAGCACTTCGGAAATATTTAGCAGAGAGGGAGATACTGGATTATCTAAAACTATTACAGGAGATATATTGCCAAAAGATAGTGAAATTTTTAATGCCATTGGAGCCGCTGAGGAGTTGCTAAGTTATATTGGGTAAATATTACATGGTAAATTTGTATTTAAACACTAAGTGAATGGTAATTGTTATTTTTATGGATCATAGGTACTTTGCTAAGTTCTTGTTTATTTTTTTTTTCAGACTAGCAAGAGAACATGCCAATGAATCAGAACATGAATACACAGATAAACTGAAGCGAATTCAGACAATTATCATTGATATAAGTACAGCAATCTCTAGGTGTAATAAAGTTGTTATACCTACTGTATATACCAAAGAATTGGAAGACTGGATCTCAGAGTATGCTAAGCAGTTACCCCCTCCTGAACAATATATTATTCCTGTAAGTTAACATCACTGGGCTGAGGTTCTGTAAGAAACATAAGGAAAGAGATCTCTGTGTATCATAATAAATGTCAGATTACTGATTCTGTTACCCATTTTCAGTTAGATCGCATTAATCAAACAGGAACCGAAGTTAAATTTTAACTTCAATTTCAAAAGAGCTCTATTGTTCTGTTCTAAGTATAATACAATTCTCATAAACAAAGCATCTTAAAACTAACAAATTTAAAACTAAAAAAATTTTTACATTGTCAGGTCGTGCTAGTAAAAATAATAAACATGTCAAAATAGTAGCCATTCTTCTCCCTTTTTACACCACTTTCAAAAAGATTTATATATTGACAAATTGTTAAAACAACAAAAGAAAACATATAACAAATTTGGAGGGAAAACACAGAAGAGATAGACCAAATTACAAATTAAACTAAACTAAACTAAACTGAAATATTATAAATGGTTTAATATTAATAATTAAAAATAATTTAAATGAAAAACAAAAAGAATTAAAATAAGCAAGCCTCACACAAACCTATCATTTAAAAATTCATTTTGCGAATAGTAGGCTCCAGCAATAAGCAGACCCTTCACCTCCCTTCCTAAATCTTTTTGCACAAGTCGTTTGCCAAGGGGTCTCTTTTAGAATTTATCCTTGTTTTTTACTTTTTAAAATATTTTTTCTTTTCTACATCAACTGTTTAAAATCATGATATATTAATTAAAAAACAAATTTAATAAATTAAATGTGGCCCAACTTTGATTCTTATACAGGGTGTTTCCTAATTACCACTAAAAACTTAAATGAGTGATTTCTTATGTTCTTTTATGAAAAAAGTTCCTTTAAAGTTACTATAAACATATGTCCGCACTTGCTTTTCTGAGATATAGGGCATTAAAATTTAAAAAAGTTGGTATTTCTTAAATGTCTAAAATCCCTTTAACCAATTAAAATTAAATTTGATACACCTACTTAATGTAATAAGGAGCTTGTAAAACTCTACCTAGATAGACCGAAGTAAAAAGCACCGGAACCTGTAATTTGATTGGTTCAAAGCACCATAGATGGTCATGTAAAACTGTTACATTGGGAGGGGTCATAGTTAGTTCTGGTTAGTTATTTTTTTTTAAATTAGCTTCATTACACCAATTAAAAATTGAGAGAGAATAGAGTTCTATTATTTTCTTCAGGTACACTGGTATTATGTTAACTTGGTTGCTTCAAACACTTACCTGTCAACACTAAACAATACATCAGTTTTATATATATAAAATTATTTATAAAAAATATATATATATATTTAAATTAGTATTTATAGGCTATCACTTTATTAGTCCATATAAATTACTTTATTTGATATCATGGGATATATATATAGTTCATAACTCTATTTATCAGATATACTAAAAACTAAGGTGACCAAGGTAAGTCCAAATTTTTTTTTTAAATAATGTATTTTGTTTTTTAGGGTGGTGGTGTAGCAAGTGCATCTCTTCATGTTGCCAGGGCAATCTGCAGAAAAACCGAAAGGGTGGTGTGTCCCTTAGTAAGAGAAGATAAATTAGATAAAGAAGCATTAGTATATCTAAACAGACTGTCAGACTTTCTATTGACTGTATCAAGAATGGCTGCCAAACATGATCAAAGAACAGAAAGCATTTATATTCCGAAACCTGATGAAAAAGTTCAACCACAGTAAAGTTCATTTAATTATTTGGTAATAGAGAAGTATTGCAAGTTGCCGTATTAGGACCGTGGTATTGTTTATATGGGCCTTATTCAAATAGTGTCTGAACTCATAATTTAGAGTTATTGCACATCATGTTGACAGTACTGTTAATCATAAAAAAGAGGAAAAAAAAGGTCTAAAAGTTATAAGTAAAACGTGGATAGCAGTTGGTGGGTTTTCTTGCATGTTTCACTTTTTTATTATACAATTACAGAAAAAAAACATTTGAAAAACCATGTTTTAAGTATTTTAACCTCTAAAAAGTTTACGATTATGCGATCAACTGCCATTCGGCTATATGAACAGTTCCGAGGCTAAAATAAGACCAAACTAAGGCACGACTCAAAAACGGCATAAATAAAGCCATCCTTATTAAAGGGAGTCCTTATCCCACCATGCATCTGAGCAAGCCAATCAGATGTCAAAATAAGGCTGGTATTATTAGTGCCTGGCCTTATTTTACTGTGCAATATTTCTCTATTATATTATGTTATATAGCTGAAGCATAGAAAGTTGCTAGAAAGCTTATTTTTTAGCATTTTATTTTACATGTTTCTAAGAGCCACTTTATACATATAAGAATTCTAGTTACTTTTTTTAAGTTGGATAAAAAAATCAGCTATTTATGTATTCATATTTATTTCCATACAAATAAACTATATGTAGAAGTGCTTTTGTTAATTATAGCAATCATTTTCGTAATAATTCTTGTATGTGTAAAATGGCTTCAAGAAATAATTTTATGTTTATCTTGTGAACAGTATCAAGGAAAGATAATTTTTATTATGTTTTTTAATATTATATTATAATTATTTTTGTCAAGTTTTATATGTAACAAATTTTTGTTAGTTTGTTAATTGTTGGATATTATAAATATTAGGAATCAAATTCAACAAAATAAATTTGTTACATCAGCACTGTATAAAATGTAAATGAAAAATACTATTATTATAAAGATAAAAAGGATTTGTTGAAGATTAGTCCACCAATCCTAAAAAATATATAAAAAGTAAATAAAAAAATCGGTTTTCTGCAAAGTCGGTTTACTGACGATAGAAATCATTACCTTTATAGCCGCAATTATCGTTGCTATAAACAATTGACACCACATTCACTTTTCACTGCACGCTCACTCAACTAGGAGAGAAACAGATGTCGAACGCTGCCGAACACAGAGATTGTGCCTCTTTGTCGCTTGTTCCGCGCTCTCGCTTGCACTTCAAGCCTTAAATGGAACGCGCGAGGTAACGCCGCATGAGTCATGTTTTTGGTGCGTGCAGCAGGGTCCATCAAATTATAAGACATTGGCACGTTAAAAAACCCAAATGTGTTATATTTATCAAACTACTTTGCCTGTTTAAAGAAGAGTAAAAAATATTCTCGAAGTGCTTTTCACATATTTTAGAATTTTAGTCAAAATGGCAAATATACAAGGAATTTTTAAGTTGGTACTTTATTTACATTACTACAATTTTAATTTCATTAAAAGTAGTTGCTCTTAGATAGCTATTACACAGTCAAAAACCTAACTTAAAAATAAAACACCATATCAGATTATGGCTTTTATTTTTTTATTTATTTATTTGTTTTACAGTTGCTACAATAACTAACCATTTACAGAACAACACATAATATGATATTATGCAAACCTAACCTAAGAAAAAAATCAAATGTAAATACATTACACTTGATTTACACATAACATAGGTACATTAATCAAAGAGCATCACTTATCCGGAGTAAATAAAATTAATTTTAATTTAGCTTTAAATTGACTCTTCGATAGATTAAATATATCTATGCTCTGGCAGTGTCGATCATGCAGTTGTTGGATTCTATATAATGGGGCACTTAAAGCTAGGTTTGATCTTGCCCTTCTACAGTAAAATGTCTCATAACATCTTCTATTTAATCTTGGTACTCTATAGTTTAGGTTATTTACCATATATGTATTATCAACTAAATTGTGAATAAGCCCATGTAAATGAAGAAGACTTATAAAAATACGCTTTTTTCCAAAGAAGGAACATTATAATAATTTCTTAAAAATTCCCGAGCATTGTATAGATATGTACCTGTTTCCCGAAAGTATTTGCATTTTAAATAGCGACTTTGTACCATTTCTAATGAATATTTGTATTTACTGTAGAAAGGGGACCAAACTAGTGCACAATATTCTAATTTAGAGCATACAAGGGAGCTGTAAAGCAGACCTATAGCTGCAAATTACTTAAACAAATGGGTATTTCGAATAATGTATCCAACAATCAACATTCGATTTGCACTCTTAATTTGTGACAATATTTTTTAAACAAAAACCGATCGTCGTTCGGAAAAATATTGGGAAATCAAATTAACCCCAAATTAAATGAGTATTTCAAAAATAATATCAATTGGAAACAGTCTTTTACTATTTTTTCTTTAAAAAAATTCAATACAAATAAATCGTGTTTGAACGCCACTGCCTTTTTTAAAACTTTTACAGTAAAAAATGTACTGTAATGGTCAAAGAAAGTGTACCAAATTTTGTGGGAATATCTGGATTGGTATGAAAGTTATGAAAAAAAAAACATTTTTTTCTTAAACCATTGACATCCTGTACCTTGGAAAGAATGCTTTTTAGGCATAATTTTATTTAAAAAACTTTTCTTATTTTTTTGCATTTTATACAGTGTTGGAAGAAAAGTATCAACTTAAAAATAACCCCGTATTACTACCATAGCATTGATAAAAGTTTTTATATAACTCTTGTTAATAGTGTTTGATAGCTATATTAAATTTGACTTAAATATTTCCCATATTTTTATGATGCTCATATGCTCAAACCACAGCTCTCATAAATCTACATTTTTATGTGGGCTGTGGTCCAAATGTTAATTTCTGTTACTGGAGTAACAGTATCATGATCTGAAAATATGGAGAGTTTGTTCTGTTATCACCATTAGTGATAGAAAAGAGATATCTACGATATGTCTTTTAAACTAAAAAAACTAAACAACATTTTTTATCAGTAATATTCGTAGGCAAAAAATACTTTAAGCGTATTCAGGGATAACCATAGGGTTTGTAAAAAAGTAAATACTGAAACATATACAGGTTGGATAAGACCACAGTATTAAATTATTTTAGTCTATACAGGGTGTCTCAAAAAAGTGTGACGTATCAAAGTTATATTTTTTTAAATGGAACACCCTATATTTTATGACGCTTTTAGATTCTACTTTAAAACATAACTCAAGTTTGTTTATAGTACTAAGTGTCTAATTTTATTCGTTTTTGTGATATTTGATTTTTCTGAAAAATGCAGAGGTAAAATTAAATTTATTTTACTTTAACACTTTTAACACTTTAAACTTCAAAATGTGTAACAAGATTAGAAAAAGTCTGCCATATCATACGTAGGTCAAATCAAGATCAAATATTGTACAGGGTGATCAAAAAATAATTTCAATTTTTCAGAAAATCAAATAGCCATATCTCTCTTATTTTAAATGGAACACCCTGTATTATTTTACGTTACATGATGACAAATAAAATACTCTTTCAAATGGTGTATAGGTTGCCTATACCTATCTTTTGTGCTTTTTTAGTAAAATATGTTTTTAGAAATTTTTAGTCCAATTGTTTATTTAAATTAAAGTTGGCTGTGACATACCAGCCATTAATATTTTTCTTAAGAAAATAACAACGAACATTTATTGATTACTAGTGTTTTAGTCAGTTTAAAAGAAATTTCAATGATTTTAAATAAAAACCCTCTTCTACAACAACAAGATGATATAATACTGGTAGGATGTGAAAAAAATGGTTTACTTTAGTCTAGAGTTAATCCTGAAAAATATTCCAGGAGAAACCATCTGATAACCTTAATAGTTGCTTTAAAAAATTTGACACAGTGATTATGGATAATGGAAGAAACGAGTTATAGGTCACAGAATGTCGTCATAACTGACCAGAGGCGTTATTAGAATTGTTTAAAAACACAAGTTTTATCATTACCACATTCAGCTGAAATAAGTGTTATTGGAAGTAGCATTATAAGCAACTAATAATTTTTTTTTCTGTGGATTTTAAAAATAGTGGCAGATAATACAAAATCTTTTAATTTTGTGCTTTTTTCCAACAAATTTACATTTTGCAATAACGGCTTAGTAAATAGGCATAGCTATATCCCAGCCTACTTACATTTAAATAGACATTTGGAATAAAAATATGTTAAAACGGAATTTACTTTAAAAGTATAAAAGATAGGTATAGGCAACCTATACACCATTTGAAAGAGCATTTGGTTTGTCATCATGTGGTGTAAAAAAATACAGGGTGTTCCATTTAAAATAAGAGAGATATTGCTATTTGACTTTCTAAAAAATTGAAATTATTTTTTGATCACCCTGTATAATCAATGATCTCGATATGAACTACGTATGATAAGGCAGACTTTTCCTAATCTTGTAACAAATTTTAAAGTTTAAGGAGTTTACATTGTTAAAATAAAATTAATTTAATTGCACCCCTGCATTTTGAAAAAAAATTAAATATCACAATAACGAATAAAATTAGACACTTGGTACTATTAATAAACTTAAATTATTTTTTATGTAGAATCTAAAACCGTCATAAAATATAGGTTGTTCCATTTAAAAAATATAACTTTGATACGTCACACTTTTTGAGACATCCTGTATAGAGTAAAATAATTTTATACTGTGGCCTTATCCGACCTGTATATGTTTCAGTATTTACTTTTTTAAAACTCCATTGTTATCCAGCTACAGACCGTATCGAATATGGTGGGCCACCCTGTATAATTTATTTTTACCAAGAAGATTAGAATCGAAAATTAATTTGTTTCTATCTTTGGGTAGATATTATCGTTTTCATGTTCAGACTTTCAGCACATTTAGTTCAGTTTTAAGCATGTATTTTTTTTCTTAATTCTGCCGTTTAAAATGTTTATAATGGCTTATAATTAATAAATAATTAAACTTTATGCTGTTCACTCTTTCTTAAGGCTTGTTAGAAAAGTGATCTTCTACGCTTCCGCTAATCTTAAGACAACTTTTAATAGTGGCCTTTAGGGCATATATAGTTATATTTGGAGAATATTTATTTATCTATATAAAAACTTACCAACTTGTGCAGGTTAATATATCCTTGTCTTTAGGATTATATGCAATTTTTTAAAGAGCAGAATAGAGGAGAAAACTGACATATAATTTTTGAATTCCTAAGTTCCATGCTTACTAAAACCTATTTTTGATATTCCTGTGTAAGAAATATATTTCGTAAGTAATCGTGGATTTTTTAAGGTGTCTTTTCGAAATCAAAATAACCAAATTTTCTATCCCTGAATCTTGTGGAGAAGCCATATCCCCACAGGTTGGTAAAAGTCATATTTTAAAACTTTATTAAGGTAAATAAATATCGTCAAAAAGATGGTAATATTATCAGTTAAAGTTCTCGCCAGTAGAGAAGATACCACGGCGTCATCACTTTCAATTATTCTCCTTTTTGTTGCTCGCAAACAATGTAAACGACGCCTTTAGACAGCGATAGTTGATTGCCGTCTTTATTTGTATGACGCTTATGGCATCTTTGTAACTGGTTTTTAGTCTAGTACTAGTTGTTTAGAAATAAATATCGGCATTTATGCAACAAGTTTTGTAATGGACTGATTGAATAGTTGTTTTTATTTTATACCCAATCTAAGTCTATATAGAATTTTATTTTGTAATATGTGACTGCATTATAATAGTCACCAGTTTCTTTTATTTTAAAGGAATGTTTAGTTGCATTTTCATTAGGGTTGGGCTAAATTAAATCGCATAATTTTTTAATTAGTACCATCACATATTTATATTAGGAGGAATATACAGTAAGGTGATTCATTTCCGCAAAGTTTTTCTTTTTTCGGCGCTCAAGCAAAATTTTATTATCAACATGTAGAAAAAAAAATCCCATCGCCCAAAATTACCTACATTTTAAATGGGAAAACTTCAAATTTAAATGGTAACTATTTAAAATTAATATTTATTAGGACCTCAAACTTGGTGAAATTTTTTTTCTACATGTAGATTGAAATTTTGCTTGAGCACCGAGAAAAGAAAATCTTTTGCGGAAATGAATCACCCTAATATACAAACGTATATAAAAATGTTCTGAAAGTTTAAAAATAGAACGCAAAGCCTAAAAAAACAGACAAAATGATTATATTAAACTTCAAAATAAAAATAAAATTTTCTTTATTACATTACTAATTTTTATTTTTTAAATAAAAGTCAAATTTTACTCAACCCTGATTTTCATAGTCCCCGGCTCATGATCAGTCACCAAACTTATGCCAGGCACACACACTTATATGTTAGTGCTACAGGAGAGGTATACTGTACAGGAATACCTTCGTAGGTAGACCAACTGCCGTAACGTGTGTGAAAATAATCCTAATGCCGGAGAGGTCTTTGGACCTTCATATGGTGTCACTAAAAATAATTGTGTTTTAATTTTGCTCCGTGTGTGTGTGGCAGACATTAGCAGTATTGGTTGACCTCGAATAAGCCTTAAAAATATTAACAGGTTTTAATTACACATTGTTGTCATTTTGTGGTAACTAAATCGTTAATCTAAATGAATTGTTTATTTCAAAAATCACCTAAGCAATACAGTTATATTATAAAAAGGCTTACAAGGATTAGAAAGAGAAAAATCTTTTCTTATTTTTATGTAAAACGGGTTTCTAAAACTGACCATTTAAAGGAGGTTAACACGTTATAAGTTTCTAAGACTTTAAAGCATTAGCGTCTAGCGGGAATATAGATATAGATGTAAATAAATTAATTTAAAATAAGTAAAAAGTCTAAGTATCTTTTTACTATCCATTTTGCAGACTACTAAAGCCGTTTCAATTTAAGATAATTGATTTGGCATTTTTACTGACAAAGCCAAAATTTATTTAACATTGACCCCCAAGATATTTTAAAAAACGAATGCACGCCAATGTTTTCTTTAATTAAAAACCTATGACATTAAGTAGCCTTCAATGAAAATCAGTCAAAAAGAAAAAAGTCAGGTTTAGGCAAAAATAAGCTACCTCTCTTTTTAATACTTGTACGACTTTTTTATGAATATAATTGTACGTGTATACATTGGACTTATGTTGTTTTTGCAATGAACAATTCAATTTAAAATCAATATAGGAATTTAAAAAGACTGGGTCACAGTTAAAGGCTTAAGTGTTCAACGCAACAATTCTATCTCAAGTAAAGTGTCTTTATTTTTAGGGTGTTACATGTTAGAAGATTTTAATGGCTGTATTGTAAATATTCACTGTTTAGCTCAATTGTATTGTTATATACTACTATATATCATAACATAGCTGTCATTGGAAAGAAAATTGTCCCATTGTTGTGAAAGATAATAAATTTTATATATTATACATGTTTTATTTACTTTTCGTTTTACTGGATTTTTATTTTGGCCAATATTAATTCCAGTAGCCTTTTGTCTACCAAAGTTATTCAAACTTATTAGTTTACAACTTCAATTTAAAAAAGATTGTAAACTAATTGTTTTGTTTCTTTTTTAGGAATACTTAGGAAAAACACAGGGGCGTAGCTAGGGTAGCAGGGGCCCTGGGGCAAAAAAAGTAAAAGTGGGGCCCCTAAAAACTTGAAGGACAAAAAAATCTTCATTCATACTAAGACCTAAAACAGGTCCTTACCTTTATTTTCCATCGCATTTGTTTTCTGTACCTTTTCAAGTTTCTTATTAACCTAATAAAAGTCGTCAAATCCTTTTATAATTTTGTGTACATGTAGTTTGAAGTATCTACTTTAAATACACAGCATAAGCCATTAAAATTGTCAAAGTTGCTTTTTGGCCAAAATAATGGATTCTATCCCATAGTGCAATGGTAAAGTAACTTTGAGAGCTCTGGTTACTGCCCCATAAACTAGTATTTTTCACACTAAACCATAATCATCAAAATTAAAAACTACTTAGATTAAAACAAAACTTAATTTATTATCTTCTTATTTTATTCAAGCTTAAAAATACAAAAACAAAACAGAAGATCATTAACCTATATGATTCCAATTTTATTGGCTACGTCCAGCGCGTCATAGTCCCTAGCTAACCTAACGTATGCCTTCTTTTTACCATCAGGCCTGATCAATGTGTTTACTTTTGCTACATTGATGTCATACAATTTCTTAACTGCAGCTCTAATGTGGTGTTTGTTTGATCTCGTGTGTACCAAGAAAACTAAGGTGTTGTTGTCTTCAATTTTCTTCATGGCGGCTTCAGTGGTCAATGGATACTTGATGATGTTGTAAGCATCCATACGGGATCTGAAAATAATTTATTTGTTTATACTGGCTGGTGGAACGACTCATGGGCTTCCAAAAAACTTAAAAGACTTCAGTAAAAATTAATGGTTTTTGAGATATTGGCACTTTAATAATTTTTACAAATTTTAATCACCCTTGCCTATATCATATGGCGATTTTTATTAACGCTTCTGCTATTTCAGTTAAAGCAAAAGTTTTTATAAAGAATAAGAGTTTTTAGTTTAATATTAGTCATAGATAAATGAGAGATAAGAGAGATAATGATTTTTTTTTAGGTGTCTCTGATCCAAGGGGACAAATTTGACGAATTTTTAGTGACAATATCTCGAAGACCAACGATTATTTTTAAGACCATTTTATGATTTTTTGGATGCTTACAGATTCGTCTATTAGCCCTTTCAGTTTTATCAGTGACTTTCTGGACACACTGTATAAGAAAGTTCTTTTGGTTTTTTAAATTTATTTTTCAGTTACTTTAGGATAATTTGATTATTTAACAAAAACTTTTAAGATACCTTTAGAAGAATAACAATTCTAAATAAAACTAAAATTAAAATAAAGATCCATTAAAAAAAAACCCATAAAATATATAAAACAAAGAACTTAAGGCCAAAGTTATGTAGGGTGTTCAATAACGCAAACCGATAATCTTTAAGGAATCTGTTATGAAAATTAGGAGTAAAACTTTATATCAAATCAAATCAAATCAAAATATGCTTTATTGTTAAAGAAAAAAATCTTGTTAACAAAGCTATATGAACATATGTCCTAAAAGTCTTAGTTTTTGAACTACAGGGTGTTAAATATTAATATATATATATATATATATATAATAACTTTTATACCTAATCAGACATTTAAAAAAAAAAAATTGGAGGACATCTTCTATCAGGAGACATTTTTTGGCATACTTAAAAACTAATTTTTATCAGGGTCTTCCAAAAGGGGTTAAAGGTAAATATTTTTAAGAAAAAAATGGTGCACCACTGCATTTTTCTGTAATAAAAATATTTTTTTAAATTTTCATTTAGTTTGGAACAAATTTGATTAATTGATTTGTTTTTTATTTATATGGACAGTTTTTGTGTAAATAAATAAAACCATTTCTGGGCATGGTCAAATACTCCATCTAATTAAAGAATAAATAATAAAGGTGATTTTTACTGCAGAATTTAATAAAAGCTATAAAGAAATGGTTTTTATTTATTAATGCAAAAACTGTACATCAAATTTATTCCAAACTAAATATGAATCTTAAAAACCTTTTTTTAAATATTTATCTTAAACCCTTCATTTTTGGTGGGACTGGGTGTAAAAAAGAAAACAAAAGGTCTTCATGAAGGTAAGGATTTTGTTTTTGCTCTTCAGAAAATTTGGGAGACGAAAAATAAACTTTATAAATGAGTTTACCAATTTGCGCATTTAGTTCTGACGTCATGATGCAGGCAAGGAATCCAAACAATAGATTTTTATTATGGGAATTTGTGATTAAAGTTAAAATAACGCGAATTATGTGAGTTTTTTGTGTGTTTTAAAGTGTTTGTGACTAGTGTCAGCTATTTGTGACACTGTAAACTCTTAATTTTCGTGATTATTTGTGATATTCATTCAACTAACCTAACTATGTGAACAAAAGTATAATTTTTATGAACTTCAATCGATGATATTAATGCTGAAAGGTTCCTCGTAATCCATTTTGATAAAACTAATATAAAATATCTTAAATAGTGCTACTAATGTAACAAAAGAAAAAAATAAAGTATCTTTTCCATAGAAACCTTTGTTTGTATTATGGAGAGTCGAGGGGTTTGTTTGGATTCCATTCAAAGCCTTAAAAATATACCTCTAGAGTAAGCCTTTATGGCAGTGTGAAAAAGCGCACGAGAAAGAAATATGACAAGAGTAGAATCTATCGCTTTTTAAGCATGCAATTGTTTGCACAGCTAAGCAGCAAGACTGCCTCTAATAGGTATGTTTTTGAGGGTAAAAAAAACGTCAACGTCGTGTGACGTCACACTAAATGCGCGTATTTATTTTATTTATCGTTTTGCATTAAAACATTTGAAAAGTGGGGACCTTTTTTTTTTGGTCCTCTTCAAAAGCATTTTGGGAAAAAATTAAAAAAAATCCATCTTATTTAATTTATAACCATTTGTCCCGATTTCTAATGTCGAAAAATGTAGTCACTGAAAGATATCAAGAAAATAAATTTCGAAATAATGTATGTAACCTTTCCTACCTTGTAGGTACGCTCTTCCTTGGGTATTTGGGGTTACGTGGTGGTCTAAGTGTTTTGGGCCTATGGAAATGTACTGATGTCCTTAATTTTCTGGTCTTTGTGCCATTGGGTCCCTTGATAACCTAGAATCACGAAATATATTTTTTAAGTTTAACTAGATTACACAATCAACTTGTAATAGAAAAAAATGCTTATCACAATCTATTTAACCTACCTTCTTTTTAATTTTTAAGGCTTTGGCGACTGCAGGTGCAGATTGTGCTGCTGCTTTTTACCCACAACACCCTTCTGTTGTTTAACTGGAACATTTCTCTTGGGCTTAGCCAGCAGTGGTTTTGGAGGAACCTTTCCTTTACCAGCTGCAGGTTTTCCTGCAACTTTTTACCAGCTACTACCTTACCTGCTGGTTTGGCAGCACCTACAAAATAAAAACACATTTACAATGAAAACTTTCAATTAGTAAAAGAAAAAGTATTTAAGACAATGTAAAGAATGTTTAAAGTCGATTAAATATAAGGAAACTTAAAAGACAAACCTTTAGCGGGCTTAGCAGCACCCTTGGCTGGAGCTTTACCAGCCGCAGCTTTAGCTTTGGAAGCCGCCGCAGGAGCCTTAGCTGCACCTTTAGCTGGGGCTTTGGCAGCAGCTGGAGCCTTGGTGGCTGAAGCCTTCTTTTCTGCTGGCTTCGAAGCAGAGCTTGATGCCTTGGCAGCAGCTTTAGGAGCTGGTGCTGGGGTTTTGGAGGACCCTGAAGCACCAGAACCTAGAAGGGGCTGACGCGGGCTTCTTCTTTTCTTCCTTCTTTGCAGCTAAAACAAAAAAGCAAGTTATAGAGTTATAATAACAAAACCTTAACCTAAAATTTATTTGCATAAATAAAAGGGTCAGTTCTGTGTTAAATGAGTTGTTTTCATAGGATTCAAAGAGATTCCCACACATAAATCATCATAAAAATGAATATTTTGGAAATTAATTTAAAGAAAAGTGTTTACCATGTGGTGAAACGCGTGGCTGTCATTCGCTATGTTTTTTCGAATTTTACCTACATATTTTTGCAAACACACAAATAAATTATATATCCGAATAAAGGTCGAGTCCTAATGCTTTATTTAAAAACATTTATTTTATTTTTAATTTAATACTTACCGGGTTTTTCCGCTGATTTTGGCTTTGGTGGAGCCATTTTCTCAAGTATCACACAAAAGGAAGTTAACCTAAAATCGAAATGACAATTGACAGGCGGAAATCGTCATCGCTTGAATGCGCGGTGACGATTGGCGCGAAATTTTAAATTCAATTTTCTTGGTGAATTGAAATAAAAATAAATTAATTTTTCTTTTAAAAGTTTAAGAAAAACATATAGCGAAGTGGGCCTAATTTGTTTTAATAAAGAAATCGTTCGTTATCGTTCAGAAACGCTTCTAATGGAGGATAGCTTTGTTGTGAAGTTCTGGTTGAGTAAATTTTAAAATACAAACTTAAGGGCTGTTGATAATGACAAAACAAATATGTTTAAAAGTTTAGTTAGTGTAGTGCTTGAATGAAAAAAATGGACGATATTCTTTTAGAGGAACGAATAATAAATAAATTTCCTGGACCGTATAGTTTGGAATCTACACCGTATGTTCAACCTGATTTTAGAGAGAAAACTAGGCGCATATGTCTCAGAGAAGAAGAGAGAAAAAAATTCACAAAAGAATGGCTAAAAATTTGCAAAGTAATAATTATTGGTGATGTGTCGGTAGGAAAAACTTGCTTAGTAAACAGGTGGATACTTTTTACAATTTAACAAAAGGATTTTCTTTATCCTTATATATATTTTTCAGATTTTGTAGAAAACTTTTCGACACTAACTACAAATCTACAATAGGAGTAGATTTTGAAGTAGAAAAATTTATGATTTTGGGTGTACCTTTTACTTTACAGATGTGAGTTAACTATTAATTTTTTTATATCTAAATTGTTTATTTTTTAACAAAAAAACGTATTTTTTTAGATGGGATACTGCCGGTCAAGAAAGATTTAAAAGTATTGCTCAGTCATATTACAGAGGGGCACATGGTAAGAAGTATACATTGGGGTCTTACGACAAACAGCGGCGATAAAATAATATCTCAAAAATAAGCAGGCTTGGAAAAAAATTGCCACGCATTAAAAGATCAGTAGGAAATATACGACTGAAATATTTTGACAGTTTCAAAGTGCCAGAACTGTCAAAATATTTGACAAATTCTCAAAATTTCTTAAAGTCTACTTTTTAAAAATTAATCGTTAAAGCTCGTTGTGGGACACCTGTATATTTTTCTTTTCCTTTTATTTTAGTAATTGTTATAGTTTTTGACTTAACCAATTGTCAAAGTCTATCAAACTGTAAAAAATGGTTACAAGAAGCTCAAAATGCTAATCCAGCAGTAAATCCTTTAATATTTTTGGTTGGAACCAAAACTGACTTAGTTGTAAGTAAAACTACTGTGTTTAGGCGTTCAACCAATAACCGCGGTTGGTAATAATTGGTGACAACTTTGACGTATAATATAATTAAACGTCAATATACCTAACCGATTGGTAAAAACGGTTTTATAAATGGTTATGATTATGGAGGGTAGGGAGGTTATAATTGGTTAATCGCCTAAAATTCATGTATACATGTTTCGATCTATAAATTTTCTCACCCAAACATGAACCTAATGCTTTTTAATTTTTAAGTTTTTTTTATAGTATATTCTGTAGAATGTGAGCTTTTGATTAATTTTTAGAATAATTTTTCATACAAAAATATTAAACACTGTGCCTCAAAAATGGCAAAAGAAATCAACGCCGAATATTGGGGAGTATCTTCAAAAACCGGAAAAAATGTTAACAAACTTTTTTGTCGCATAGCTTCACTCGGTTTTGATGAGATAATCCTTAAGGGGTGTGATTCTAGAAGAAGCGATATTATAATAGGAAAGAAATTAACAGGTAGATTATTTAAAGAAAAATAGGAAATTATACATATATATAAATAATCCTTTATTTTTGTAGGAACCACAGCTTGTACTACAAGGAACAGGGACATGAAAAAAGCTTGTTGTAATTTATAAAATAAAATCTTTTATACTAATTGTTTGTTTTAATTTTAATTTTAAAAAAAGAGAGTGTAAACTATTATGTATCAAATTTTTAAATTGTAATAAGGCTGTGAATATGTAGTTGCCTATATTGCTTCCGTGGTTAAGCAAAATACAACGACCGACGCGACGTTGACAAGTTTATAAGAAACTTTCTTGTTGCTTTTGCCACAAAGTATTCAAATCTGTGCTTTTGCTTTAGGTAATAGCGAAAACCCACAATACACGAATATATTTCCTTTCTTAAGCCGGCTGTCCATGAGAGCGGTTTTCCGCTCGCGGATGATAATTCAGCGTTGTGATTGGTTAGTGCAAATTTAAAATGCTTTTCCCGTCAATCACAACGCTGAATTATCATCCGCGAGCGGAAAACCGCTCTCATGGACAGTAGGCTTTAAGCCATCAGTTGTCTATCCTAACATATTTTACGACGAGTATTTTATCTTTGGACAATCCACGAAGGCTGAAAGCCTAAATACTAACGTACCGTGGGTGTCTTAAGCAGGGTAAGAGGAAGTTTGTTAACACGGGACTTAAAAAACTTGAAGATTTGGGGGAAGGAAAGACCTCCGCTGGCAGCAGGTTCCACAGTCTAGAAACTCTAGGGATAAAAGAACGAACGAAATGGGAAGTTCGGGGCCTGTCCAATTGAACTGTATGGGGATGCATACGCGCGGCACCACGAGTTTCTCTGTTGGGAACCGCAAGAGGAGGGACTATACTGGACAATTCGTCGGAGCAGAAGCCGTAAAAGTATCTATAGAAGAGCGATAGATCTCCCACAGCTCGACGATGGGCAAGAGAAGGAAGTTTTTGAGTAAGTAAAGGATCATTAATTAGACGAACAGCCCTTCTTTGAATGGCATCAAGAATGCTGAGGGTTGTAGGGGATGCCATTCCCCAGACATGAGAACAATATTCCAGAGAGGGTCGAATTTGGGACACATACAAAGTGTATAAATTGGAAGGAGAAAAATACTTTTTGGCTCGGAAAAGAAATCCAAGCTTTTTTGAAGCCGCGGTGGCTATAGATACAATGTGTTTATGCCAGTTTAGGTTATTCTCAAATGTGATGCCCACAAGGTTAAATGTGTCCCCGCTCTGCAAAACCTGGCCACTCATAAGCAAAGGATGGGTGTTTGATGATTTTTTCGCGACAAGGAACACGATTGTGTTTTGGATGCATTAAATTGAACGAGATTTTTGGCGCCCCAATCCAATATCAAATTGAGATCCTGTGAAAGAGATATCTGCATCGCCCTGCGTTTGCTTTCCAAGTCGGGTTGAGAGATTGGTTTGGGAACCTGAAAAGTGGAGTGAAGGGTACTATCGTCAGCATAACTATGAATGGGATTGGTTGTGGAAGAAAGAAGGTCGTTGATGTGAAGAAGAAACAACGTTGGTGCTAGTACTGAACCCTGTGGCACTCCAGCATTAATTTCGTGAAAGCTTGAAGAGTGGCCATCAACAATGACTGATATACGTCGATTAGAAAGATAACTGGAGAGCCAAGAGCAGAGTTTAGTTGGAAGACCGTAGGAGGGAAGTTTATTAAGAAGTGCCTCATGCCAGACTTGGTCGAAAGCTTTAGATATATCAAGAGCAACGATCTGGGACTCACCTAGAAACTCAAGAGACTTGTTCCAGTTGTGTGAAACGAAGGAAAGAAGATCTGCTGTAGATCTCTTGTGACGAAATCCGTATTGCCTGTCATGTAAAATTTTATGTTTTTCTAAGTACCTAAGAATTTGCGAGTTAATGGATTTCTCCATTACTTTACAAAGCATTGAGAGAAGTGAAATGGGTCTATAGTTGGATGGAAGAGATTTAGATCCTTTCTTGGGAATAGGCTGGACACGTGCAGCTCTCCAGCTGTCTGGAAATATACCCGTGTCATAAGAAATTCGAAAGAGCCTGGTTAAAATAGGTGCAAGTTCAGGAGCACATTTTTTTAAAACGATTGCTGGTATTCCATCTAGCCCAGACGATTTCTTGGTGTTAAGAGAAGAAAGGATACGCTTAATGTGTTTAACCTTAAAAATAATATTGGGCATTTTGTGAGGAACTGGGGTAACAGTTGGAATTGGATGATTGACAGGTGGGTGAAGGGTTGAATTGGCAGCAAATTGTTTAGCAAACAGTTCGGCCTTTCCCTTAGATGTAGAAATAATTTCATCTTCCAAAGTTAATGGTGGAAAGAACTGGTACAGAAATTCCTACTGATGTTTTTGGCAAAGGACCAGAAGGATTTGCTGCCATTTGAGCAAGAAAGTACTTTGTTTTTATACGGTTATCAAAGGAGTCCTTGGCGTCTGAGATTGTTTTGGTGGTAGGCCAAGCACGATTACTTCGGCCATTGGAAACTGGGAAATGATACTGTCGATCTTTGTTGAAAGAAAGTCAAAGAATTCGACATAGGAATTGTCAGATGGAGATCGGTACAAACAACAGATAAATTTAGTAGAAGACCTAAGGGAAAGTTTGAGCCAAAGGACATCGGGCCTACCCGATTCAAGATTAGAAACTCGAGCACAAGCCAGATCGTTGCGAACGTAAGCACACACGCCCCCATGTGGGCGAAAAGACGAAATAAGTTCGTAGCCTGGGAAGAGAAGGTGGCTGGTTGAAGTTTTAGAACTTATTTGTGTCTCCGTTAGAAACAGTATGTGGGGCTTAGATGACTCAAGGTGATGGTGAACGGAGTTTATATTGGTGTTAAGCCCACATATATTTGCAAAGGAAATTAAACCTTTCGATGAAGGCCCCCGGATGCACCCCTCGCCCGGAGATCCGAATGGAGGGGTATTTTACCTCCGGAATGTTTTACTCCCGGGTGTGCCGCCATCATTTTTACATAATTTTGGGGTGAAAGGAAAAAAAAGAAAAGAAAAAAGAAGGAAGAAGGAAAACTGACTCACTTACCCAGAACCCAGAAACGCTTTTCAAGGAAAACAATTTGTTTGTGTTGAAAGGTAACAATTAGATTACAGAAATAAACTACGTTTTATTTAATTATTTATTTTGTTCACATGTAGGCTGATCTTGGTATAACCCGATTCAAGAAAACCCGTTCAAAAAAAGGATCGGCCATTCTCCACCCGTGTTTATAAATTGATCGGATCCTTAACAAAAGTGTCAAAATCAGCTGATTCGTTTTTTAAAACAAAAGTATAAGAATCAAAAATTTGTTATTTATTTATAGCTTAAATATTGTGAAAATTGTTAAAAATAACTGCATAACCAAGGACAAAGCAGTACAGTTGTTTTGTTTTGACAGGAAGTGGATGAATGAAGAATGAAGGTCAAATGGTACATGTACGTGTTTAGAAAATAACCAAAATTTCAGTGTATCTTGGAAACAGTTTATTGGATCTACCCCAATCCATCGGATCAATTTTTGAAAATGCCTTAATTTGTTAAAAGAAAAGTACTGAAAGGTGGCAACATCGGAATTGGGAGCTACCCACCACATGACACGTGACCTGCTGACCTTTCTCAAGGCCACTTTCATTAAACTGACAGGAGTGAGTGAGGGTACAGGTTATGAGACCTGTTTCTGTTTTAATTTTTTATTTTGTTTTGTTAATTTTTGCATAATTTATTATAAGTTTTAAACACTTTTGTGTGGTTTTTGGTTTAAGAAGAATATCTAATCAGGTTAGTCTAATTTAAGTATGTATCACGAGCTAACATATTTTGTATTCTGTATTTGTGTACAAGATTTAATTTAACATGTTGCGAATAAATCCAGTTTAATTTAAAATTAAATAATAGCTAGATAGTTTCCTTTTTAGCTGTTTTGTTTTAAAAATCGTATAGCAAATATTAGAGTTTTTGTTATATTTTAGGTTCTGAGATAATTATTAGGAACGGAATTTGCCAAGCATGTAGTTTAATATTATATGTAATATTGTATAATTTAAATTAGGTAACATAATTTTTAAAATTGATCTTGACCGTTGAGCTCGACCTCGGTTGCTGTCAGCATTTAAAAATCAGAATAAAATTACCGTAAGTACGGGGTGATCAAAATTTACTCATTTAAAAACTTTGTATTGGTTTTTACTTTAAACCTATGTTTTGTATTTAAAGTTTTATGTTCCTTTATCAAACAAATTGGAAATTATATATTGTTAACACAGTTTAAATGCAATGAAACACTTTTTTTCTTTTTATGTGATTCATTTAAAGCCATATATCCAAAATTTAGAAATTCAGACATTTATTATTGAGACATCAAAACACTTTTGGCAGTTTTTTTACTTATCAAAGACCATTTCTCATGTTATTAAAAGCATAGGCACAATTTGCTTTGGTTTTTACGGGGGCTGGAGTCTTGGTAGTCCCGAAAGGTATAAGGCAATCTTCGAGACTTTGCAAAAAAATTTGGGGAAGATAAAGGGATTTATTTGTCATTACTGCCACAAAAATAACCTACAATTAGGTAAAAGCGGCACTATTGACATAAAAATTGCTTTCTCTTATCGCTTTTAGGTTTTAGTCACATAAGTTTCTGCTTGGATACTGGGAATCTTGGGGGCTAATTTTGTCTAATTTCCTTTCCCCTAGCCCCACCAAATTGCGCCTATGATTAAAAGGTAATTGTTTACTTATCGGACACCACGCCGATCTTGATGATTTTTGGCATATAAGTATTTTTGTGGGGCTAATTACGAATTTGAAAAAATAACTTAGAAGCGTTTATTTTTAAGTTATCCATTATTAAACTTGAAAAGCAAAGTGGTTGCCAAGCTACTGGCTAAAGCTCAAAGGTTTTTTCAAACTTTGCAATACCAGACAGAAAGGACTGGTGGCAGGGCCTCCCATTAAAGCCGACCCTAATCTGGTATACAGACGGCTCCAAAGACAGACCAAGGAGTTGGAGCAGAGGAGTATAATGTGGGGACAAACCAAGGACGAAAATAAACTTGGGGTCTCAGGACAGCACCCTGCATGTGTTCCAGGCCGAGAAATTAGTAGCCATAGAACAATGTGCTAGGGAAATCATCAGAAGGAGCTATGAGGATAAAACCATAGTAATCTATTCGGACAGCCAGGCAGCCATCAGGGCACTCAGTTCATGCAAAATCAGCTCCAAGCTGGTGCGGGACTGCGTAATTGCCCTGGAAGAGGTGGAGTGCGTCCAACAAGCTAACCATTGCCTGGGTACCAGGACACGAAGGCCACGAAGGCAATGAAGAAGCTGATAAATTGGCAAAGGAGGGGCTGGCAGGACAATGGTAGGTCCCCAGCCCTACTGTGGTATTCCATCATGCCAGGTAAGGTCATCCATTAGATCATGGATTATGGGGAATCACAAGACTGGTGGATGAGAACACCAGGACAGCGTCAGGCGAAAGTGTTCATCAAGGCTTACTCGCCAGAATTTACAAAAGACCTTCTGAATTATAACCGGAAGGCAGTAAGAATAATAGTGGGTCAACTGACAGGTCATTGCAGACTGAATAAACACCTGGAAACTATGGGCCTGGCAGAAGAAAACCTATGTAGGTTCTGCCAGGAGGAGGAAGAAACCGCAGAACACGTATGGTGCTACTGCGAAGCCCTTTGTCGTCTGCGGTTTGCAAGGCTGGGTGAAGAAAAACCTAAAGCGGCAAAATATACCAAGGGGCCAGTTTCAAGCTTGTGGAGTCTGATTAAACAGACCGGCTTGGATAGCGTGCTCTAACCTATGGACGGAGGACACACAATAAACCTGAGCAGGTTGCAGTGCTAGAGGATATGCAATCCACCTCCCAATCTAATCTAATCTAATCTAAATTTACCTTTATTTTTCCAAGTTCTTTCATCACTTTCGAAGGTTTCCGAAACCGCCCGAATTATTTATTGAGAACTTTTATGCCATCCTGTACTATGGAATTTTCGCGATATTTTGCATGTATTTGTCGCCTCCATCATATAAGACTCATAAAAAATACAGTTTTAGTTTTTATGGTAAAATACTTGCAATTTGTCAAAACCATAACTGATATGACTGTTAATATACTACCTGCAATTTTTCTATACTTTAATGCGATAAATTTCAATGATGAATGGATATACAAATCTATGATTTTTGGATATGATTATTTGGTCAATGAGGTATAATTTTTACTGAAAATAGGACCCATGCTAAAAAATCGAAAATTAGGTTTTTGTCCACAGATCGCTGCACTGTGCAGCGTGTGAAATTTTGTATTATTGGGCATCTTAAATTTCCGCTCTGATTCGATTTTTGTATGTATATATGTATATATTGTATGCTATCCTATAGTACTGCTTTTTAACTAATTGCTTCATTCATTATAATTGTTGTAAACGTAAACTTTAAAGTGCAAAATACAGCCTGAAACCTTGTTTATTTTTTTACTACTTCCACTAAACGTTTTTAAATTATAGCTATTGTTGAATGTAAGTAGATATCCAATGTTTTGTTCGAAACGTGACTCATAAATTATCAGTCAATTTTAAAGAAAAAAATGTTATATCAAAGCCATAACTATACGCTGTTCACTATAAATTGAGAAAAACACCTGAAGAAAAATGTATTTCATTGGTTTAAAAAGTCAGTAACTCTAGTTACCACAATAAAAAATGAAATTCATTGGTTTAAAACTACAGTAACCGGAGTTACTTACTGGGTATTCATTATCAATTTATAGTGGCCAAAGATTAGTTTTTTTTTTTTTTATCATAAGACATTACAAGATTCTAATTTTATTGTTAAATACAGGTGGTATCAGTGGTAATTTTTATGCCTACCTAGAGTTGTTATGAAAAGAACGGAACAGTTCTTAAGAACATGTTCAGAGGTAGCCTGTTCAGTGAATCGATCTTTAAGGAGAACAGAACAGCCTGTTCTTTTTGAACGGAACGGGTGAGGAACGGACGCGCGTTTTAGTTTTTGTGTTCTTTGTGGACCATATTGGCTATTTCCGTTCATTTGGATCGAAGAAACTCGAACCAGGCTTTGAGCTTGAAGCTTGAAGTGCTTGAACTGTTCACGCTAACGTTCGCGGTGCGATGTGGTTTATGGATGGCTTATGGTGCTGTTTTTTTAATTAATGTTTGGAATAGTTTGGATCAATAAGGGTAAATGGTGAACGGGTGAACCAGGAAGAGAATGGATTAATGCCTAATATGTCCAGTCTCCACCACATTGTCAAGAACTTGTTAAAAAAAAACAGATGAACAACTGAACAGGTTACGAATCTGTTCTCGGGTAGGAACCGAACTGTTTGAACCTGTTTAGCATGCTTTCCTGTTCTTTAACAACTCTATGTCTACCTAATTATTATGCAGTATACCGGGTGGTGTGTCGCCGAGCGGAACATACGAAATCGAAATCCCATGAAAATTTAGAGGGAGTTAATTATTGGCTTCCCTGTACATAATACAGAAAAAATTTAAGATAACTTTTGGAAGAGGCCAATCTAACAAACCCTTAATTATTTAATTAAATGTAATTGCAAAATTACCAAATTTTTGTTTCAGGTAAAACCAAACAGACAGCAGTCACTAGCAAACAATTTGTTAGAGGACTGTCACTGATTTATTGACACTTTTTTATGCCAGTAACAATATTTATTTTACAGGTGCCTGTTTGGTTTTACCTGGACCGAAAGTTTGGTAATTTTGCAATTTCATTTAATAGGCCCTTTGCCAGGTACGCCTAAGGTAGCAAATTTTCGGTGTAAATAAGCTTTAGGATTTTATTCCTTTTCTTTAAATTTTTCCGGAAATTGCAAGATTTTTTGTAATAATGCCAAAATTTGCATTTTTGTGAAAATGCCCGCAAAATTATTTAAAACGCCGCATAGTTCGATGACGTAGTTGGAGTGTGCCTACGTCATAAAAGATACAAGCTACGACATCCTTTTTCTATTGCTTGTTCCTTTGTTGGCATATTTATTTAACGTGACGCTTTTCACATGAACACTGGCAACATTGTGAAGTTGATTTAACTCGCAAATTGTGGAATTAAATTTAATTAACTTTAAAAATTATTTACAAAAAAACTATGGACAATTTTGTTAAAATATTAATTTTCCCGGATTGGAGACGTATTTAACTATTGTTTAAAATAGTTTTTTATCATTGTAAAATTTTGGCTAAGAGCCTATTGAATAATTCAAGATTCGCTTATTAAATTTTTTTGAAACTTGGGTATTTCTTAAAGGTGGTTCCGCCCCATACTTTTTACATTTTAGGATGTAAAAATGAAATTAGGTTTATTGATATTCGATATAAATGTGCATTGGTAGATCTGTTTACTTGATTTCTATCACTTTCGTTTTAACCGGCGTATTATATGTTAAGAATCACCGTATATAACTTCCTCCTTTTTTGATATCGGGTAATTACCCTTTAATACAGTTTTCTATTTTTATAAATTATTTTGATAATTTTTTCCTTTTTAATTTATATTTTATTTTTTATTCCGCTAGGGTAATATTATAAATTACTAACCGACCCGTCCCCACTTCTTTGTGCCTTAATTCATTTTTTTTCTGAACTTCAATCATCATAAAATATAGCCTAAAACATTCTTGAATAGTGTAGCTTTCTGGTTGTAAAGGAATTTTTATGATCGGTTTAGTAAAATCTTAGTTTTTATATCAACTATCTTCTTTTTTGGAACTTCCTGTTTATTTAATTTGTTTATTTGTTTCGTCGACTTGTTTTTACAGCAATTTACACTAGTGGAAAAAATATCCAAATTTTTAAACGTTTTTCACGTGGCTGTTATTTTGCTCGAAAATAATCGTACTGAAATTAAAAAAAAAACTTTTTAAAGCTTGAAGTTTCTAGTTTTGATATTTTACGATGAAAATATTTTTCAAGTAACGTGTACCGCGCAATTCTAATGAATACCAAAAGATTTTTTTTGGTCCACGAACTTGGAAATATTTTTTCCAACTTAATCGCTATATGAATAGAATATAACACAATTAACCTAATTCTAATACTATTACATACTAAAGTAATCCTCTAAATTGTATGGTTCTAGGATTTAATAATAAATACCTTGTTTTCTTTTTGAATTGCTTAAAGCTCTGAATATTTTGATATCTTGTGGGAGTTTATTGAAAATTTTATGCACATATATGATGGGTGTTTTTCTGTCATGCTTAATCTATGAATAGGGTAGTTGATATCCAAAGTTCTCGTACTATAGACTGTATTAGTGTTATTACCGAAAAACAAGTTTTGTTCTTAAATAAATACAACAAACATTCGTGTAAGTACAGTCCATACATAGTAAGAAGACCCCTTGCTTATATATTATATGGGTCGGATAACTTGTTCATTCAGCTTTAATTTGCTTTTTTTTTAATTTGATACGACCACTTCTCTCTGAGATATCGAACTTTGAATAAAAAAGGTTCTTTTTGTCTTTAACCATCAATAACTCAGAAACCGCTTAGTGTACGAGTAAGTTAAGGAGGGTTTTGAAATCCTGAATAAATTCTCCACCAAAATCTAGTATGTTTTTCTTTATATTTTTTTAAAATTATTTTTTACGTTAATTTGAAAAATGAAAAAGGGGCTTTTGTGGCTTTTGGGATAATCAGGCGATAAGCTAAAAATAGCGAAAACCAGTAATGTTAAGTGTGCCTTTTACACATAGATAACCTACATTTAGATCCGCAGTGGCAAGAAGCATTTTTCGGATTTTTACGACCTCGCGCAGTAAACAAATGAATGGGTGGACGAACATGCGCACTTAAAAGCCGTTGCAAAATACAAACACCGGCACCTCGTACCCTTCGTCCGCGGTCTGACCGCGACGCTCATACATAGCTACCGTACTTCGAACAGAAAACCAGGACGCCGTCGACAATTTTTTTCCGATAATGCGGATAGTTTGTTTGGCACCAGTTGCGTTTACCACATCAACTTGCTTGCGGACCAACCGTTTTTTCGCCCATGAAATGTAACTTTTGTTTCGCGCAGGTTATAACATTGGCAATCCATCGATATCAGTGCTTTTACAGTTCAATATGCCTATAGAAATTTCACAATAGGGAATTATTGGAATTCATATGAGGTCTAGCAGTAATAAATTCAGCAGTATTTTGACATTATGCAGTAGTGGTTTTAAATAA